>JARJDU010028152.1:0-20014 GCA_030264695.1 Lissagria laeviuscula | reverse complement strand
CAGATTTTCTAATAAAGCAAGTTAGGTTAGAGAACTTATAAAAGTTATATGATTACATTGATTATTATTCACAAGCGCCGTTTCCATAAGTGAAAATACATGTGCCCGATAGTAAGCGTGTAATTGGGTCAGCTATGTTTATTAGCGATAATTGTTATCGATATATGTGCTTTGCTTCAGCGGCAAGCGTCGCTGCTATATTATAGATTTGTGCGTATACATATCTGCACCACTACATTCAGTTTCCCACATTCCGTGTCAATATTTAAATATCTGGTGCATATTATAACAGTGACAACATAAGTTAATTTACTCATTTACTCAATAAATGTTTAATAATTGTCAAACGATAATCTGAATCTATTCATAGATTGCAATATTAATTTTTATAAAAAATAATCGTCCTCAAAAAGACGACAATTGTAAGTACTGCCCATCTATAGATTTACCGCAAGAAGTCTCGTTTATTTCTGTGTCAATGCCAACCCTAAAACGACTGCGCGATTCTCTAATAGATTATACATGAAGAGGAGGTTTGTATAAAGTTCATAAACAGAAGAGTACCTAATTCACTTGACAGCATGTTACACGTGCGTTAACACCACATGGAGAGTGGTCTAGGCTTCTATAATAGAATTCATTATGTCAGCGCATTGTGTGCAGTGGGTAAGTAGGTAAGTACACCGCACTGCCGGCTGCAGCAACAATGTGCTGTGAGGACGGCGCAATCGGCTTGCTAGGTCGGTGGCTCTACTCTGCTTCGGTCTATGAGCGCCTAACGTACTGCCGACTGCACCTGCACTTGAACTGAACCTGACCTATAATAGGAAGGCATGTGGAAAGGCGCGCGCGTCTAGCGCAACGTGTGTCCGTACAACTAGCAAGGGGTAGCCTAGATTCCTAGATAAACTAGAAATAGACCGGCGGACGAAGAGTGGAGCAGCAAGTGTATCGCTAACTGCATATATACAGTCGTAGGTAATGAAAAACTTGTAAGTGAACCTACTAGTACTTGATATTTTGTTTGAGAATTAAGGATTGCACTAATGGTATTTGCAACATTTTTAATTGTAAAATATGGCATTTTTCTGTGTTGGATATGAGTAACCTACGTCAACTCAATGCGCACTCGGAAAGACCTATAGACAGCGGCGTCGCGAGCTAGGGCATCGGCATACCCATGGAACGGCGACGCGAACGTGAGCACTGCTCGCCTGGTTAGTGGGTTGCGGTGGCACCGTGTTGCCACATTTATTTACTTCATACAGGCGCCTACACAGCCTACTTACTACTGCTTGCTACCATATGCCTATCATTCGCGCCTATACGTTCTAATTACACACAATGCAAGTCGTAGCCGGCGACACCCAGTCCGCCACAAACGGAACATACATAAACATGCGCAACTCGCGGATGGGATGCATGTCATGGATGCGACATCGTCTAACCGGACGTCAACCAGACTAAATGTCGATGATGTTCCGGCGACGTGCGGAACGCCAGGCGAATATCATTAACAATTTCTTCTTCTTCTTCTTCTGCTTTATGTAATAACACGTAATTTTGCTTGAATGTAAGTTACATACAAAAGGCGCGACTGAACAAGTGAAAGAGTTTCACTTTCAGAACGTGGTAGAGACTTTCAGATTCGCTTTCGAGCTGCCATCCGCGAAAACGCAAGTTGTGCGAAGCATTTCGTTCGCTTCTACATGGCTAGGTGCAAAGAAGAATTACGCCGCTGTTGTGTATATGTACATCGTATCGAACTTGAATGGGATGGGATTTGGCTTGACTGTAGAGATTTCGTTTGTTCGCTATGGGATTACGTTCTGAGTAGCACACTTGGTGAACGTCTACCGTGACTCGTGAATAGAGAATCAAGAAAATACGAAACGAAACAGGTTTGCTCGCCCGTGGTCGCCCAATCGTGGCCGGCTGTGAGCCTGCGAGCCTGCAGACGAATTCACTTTTCGATTAAACTAAAATAGAATTATATATAGGTACATACTTTCAATTCGTATTCCTTTTATAACCTAAAGAAAGCTTAAGAATAACAAAGGCTGTCTAGAAAGAAAATTCATGGCTTATGATGCAATCGGCTATGAAATCAACCCTTCCGGGAGAAAATTCACTTAAGCACACCCTGAATAATATTCCTGATGAAGTAATTCGGTTTTTACGTTGTTTACAAGTACGCAACACTCGATGACAGTCGACAGTTCCGATGTAACATTTGAAACAAATGCAGCAACTTAACAGCAGTACACCAACAATTCGATGATTAAAAGTCGTATCGCTGTTGTGAAAGTCATAACATAACCAGCAGCAGTTGTCAACAAATATAGGTTATAATAACTTCCTGCTAATAAAATGTATGTTACCTTCGTCGCCGGTAGAAAAAGGCACTTCCAGTTCGACATTGTGTCCATCGTCAGTGGCCAACTCCAGGTGGATGCCGTCGTCGACGACGAGCGCAACCGCGGCCTGCACGACACTCTCCTGGCTAGTAGATGCGGCAACAGTGCTAGGCACGCTCATAATCACCGCTTCTTGATGCATTATTCTCGTGCGCGAGGATTCGCCACTGGCGGCAGCAGTCCGGATCGCCTCCTGCGCGCCGTTACGGACGGCGGCGCCGTCGAGCTGTTACACACACAATGCGACGCTGCCGGCAGCAGCAGCCCCGACCTTCGATTTAAATCGCGGCCCCACACGCAATTACGCGCTTTGCACACGCACCCGTCCGCACATAGAAACCCCAAACGCGAACGTCGTCTCGGATGGGAATGTAGGTCTGTAGGCCACTTCGCTTACACGGCTCGCGTCGCCGACAGACATGAGCGCACGGTATACGGCGCGCGACCTACCGACTCAATTAAGCGACGCGGTTCATGTGCAGGCGACTGGCTCGCGCCAGGAATTCGGGAAGAGAACAACGCGGCCCGCGGTTGCTGCGGGCGTGCATTTGTGCGCCGGTTGGTAGGCAACGGATGGGAGAGACGCCCCTTCAAAGCGATGAAATGCGGGAGAGAGATCCCAAGGGTGCGTGCCACGCAACCTACTTTCGATTGAGGTGCGTGCGGGTTGCGCGCTTTCGAATAAGGCAACTAGGTCAACGCTTTACCTAGCCAGAGACACGGCAGCAATCGTTGTCCGTGTGATTGGTGAAGAGGGGTTGTTAGGGACAAGGAATGCTTTCGGGATGAGTACAGCGGCACGCGCTTTGAACGAATTTCAGGAATTTATTTGAACGTGAGAACTGCAGGAGAGTTATTGACTAGCTGAGTAGGTGCGCGCGCATCGCGCCCGACAAGTTTTGTTTTTAAACGCGGGAACGCGAATCGGGTCAAGTGGAACGAAATTGAGAGTGATCGGCGCGGTGCAGGTCTCATTGCTATTGCACTGGCATTTATTTAGCTCTTTTAATGAGTGCGTGGAAAAAGTTTATCGAATTTGATCTTTAATCCGGTCTAATGTAATCACAAATTAAACGATCACTTTCACTATTTAAGCACTCGCTGCACATTGCTTAACTGTCAAAATACACTAGCGCAGTATGGCAGACAAATTGCTATGGCAACCTGCAATGCTTCAGTTTGACAGCTTTAATTTAATTTTCATATTTACTAAAAAACTACAATTTTAAAGTATGTGGACATTCATAAATAAACATACAATTAATAAAAATTATAATCATATAGCTAAATACCAAATTATTTGAAACAGCAGTAAAACACAATAATGCTATTAAAATTGAATTCAGAAAAACTAGTGTTTCCTAAATTGTTTTTTAAATCTTTCATAATGAAAATCATCAGTAGCCTTGTCAGTTTTACCTTTCTCTGTTTTACCTTCTTGCTGAATAATTTTCCTCTTTTTCTGTCCTTCAGTATCCACACTAACTGCAAAATTAGTTAAATAAATAGTATTTTGAATAATATAAATCTAAAAATAACAATTAAAATGAATACTTACATCTATTATGTTGAATAAAGTTAACAGCCATATTACTAGGCACAAACTGTGAAGGCCCATCCTTCTTCTTTAAGCTTTCTCTTAAAAGCTTTAGTTTAGCTTCCTCAGTAGCTTCAATGTTCTTAATTTTTGCTTCTATACCTAAATCCACTTCAGGTATACCACTTAACATTTGATTAGATAACATCTCTTCAGACCTTTGTGCTGATGATTGTGTCAAATGTTTAGGAACTGCTTGCAATGCAGCTTCCTCAGGACTTTTATACATATAACTGTCTTTTAAATCGCCCTGCGCTTCATCAGGCTTACTGCCTTTCCTTTTTGCTAATTGTTCTTCAATATATTTCATCATTTCCTCATCCTCATCCCGCTTATTAGTTTCTACTGAGAACTGTGTTCCAATGCCTGTATCATAAGCATCATCATTTGTTTTAATCTTGCCTGATTTCAATGCTTGCATATTGACCATTCCTCCAATTTGACCAGTATCTTTCTGAAATTAAATTATGTATAAAAATTATTGTATACTTGCAAACAAATCATAACAAATAACATACACTATATTACAATTATATATTATCTTATTACAACAATTGTTTTGTGAGACTGTGACCCTACCAGGTAATGATTTTTAATTATTAAGTTACTAATTTTACCATTTCATCTTCATTGGTTAATTTCGTGCCAAGAGCTAATCCAACTATGCTAACACCATGGGGACGCTTTCGAAGATTTTGAATTTCTTTTAGATCATCAATTTGTGGTCTAAAAGAGAAAAGGTAATATGAGCAACAACAAATAAATAAGAGAGATTGTAAATATACCGAACTTCTTCTTCCTCATCAGAATCCTCTTTTATTTTAGTTCTGAGATTTTTGTTTCCTCTTTTTTTGAATTTAATTACAGAATGTATGTTTTCTTCATTAGTTTCTTTATTTATTTCACTCATAACGATGGCTTTTTTTTAATCAAAGAATTATAATATTTAGAATAAGATTTCTTTGGTTATGTTTTTGTAGGTGTCGCTGCTTTAGCTTTACCTGAGGGAACTTTCAAAATACTTATATATTGTTTGATCAATCAATTATTGATTAATTTTCAGATATAAAGTCAAATAGTCACGGATTAACATTTTCATCATTAGAAAAGATTTGGCTATTTATAATAGACCTATTTGGATAAAAATATAGAATGGAATTAACTTATACTTATCAAAAGAAACGCAGCGAGTTTGGCAAGCAATGCATGTTCAATGATCGTGGTCCAGAATTAATTGATAATTATATTGCAAACCGTAAATTTTTAAAGCAGTATATTTACAGGTAGGATTATTAGTTATATTTCTCCTGATCGTAGCTCTTTTGTGCAAAATTCAAGCGTTCTATCTACATAAAATAAGATATTTAAAGCTCAATTTATATTTCACAGAGATCCAGTAGATTGTGAAATACAAAATGTTACAGTTCAAGCTGAGCATGAATTAAATACATATAGAGCTGAATATGCAAATGCAGGAGTGAACCACGTTGAAGGCGGATGGCCAAAAGACGTTAACATTAACGATGAGGAACAAACCAAGAGATATCGTCGAAAAGTTGAAAAAGATGAGGGCTATCCACATATTATGCAACAGTTATGCAAGGTACGGAAATATTTTACCTAGCCCTCAACATCTGCCAATTTTAGTTACTTATAAACCAAAATTATTTTATAGAATATGGAAGAATGTATTCTACAAAACAACGCAATAAACATTTACCAACAATATTACACTGATGTAGAACCAACACCATTAGTAGAACCAAGTTCCGCAAGAACCGTCAATGTGTTCTCCGATCAATTATCACCAAGCCGTCCCATCACACACATATCATGGTTCCCAGAAGACTGTACGAAAATTGTAATTACACATTGCAATATGATCTTTCATGCAAAAATCCCTCCTGGAGCAACTACATCTTATATTTGGGAGTTGGAAAATCCCAACCAGCCACAAATGACTCTGATCCCACCAAATCAAGCAGTTTGTATAGAATACAACCCTCGGGAATCTTCAACACTAGCTAGCGGTCAGTTCAACGGCCAAATTGCGATCTGGGACGTGCGTGCTTCCAACGAACCTGTTGGATTTTCCCTCATGGAGGCAAGCCACAGAGATCCAGTGTATGATCTAATATGGGTTCACTCCAAATCTGGAACAGAATTATTCACGGGATCCACTGATGGCATGGTTAAATGGTGGGATACCAGAAAACTTAATGCCACCTTAGAAACACTTATCATAGATATGTCCAAAGATGAGCAGATTTTGTCCAGGGCAATGGGGTGTTCTGTCTTAGAATATGAATCTACAATACCGACAAGATTTATGATCGGTACTGAAACTGGGCATGTCATAGGCGGAAATAAAAAGGGCAAATTGCCGTTAGAGAAATTGATGGCAAAATATAATGCTCACCTAGGGCCAGTCTTAGCAATAGAAAGAAATCCTGCGTTTGTCAAGAATTTCCTAACTGTTGGTGACTGGACGGCCAAGATATGGTCGGAGGATTGTAAAGAAAGTGCCATTATGTGGACTATTTATCACAAAGCAAGATTACTTGCTGCTACCTGGAGTCCCACAAGATACTCTGTGTTTTTCACATGTAGATCGGATGGAATTATAGATGTATGGGATTTACTTCAGAGTCAGGAACGTGCTACTTTAAGTGTGAAAGTTTGCGATGTCCCCTTGACGAGTATCAGAGCTAATGATATGGGACGATTGACTGCTGTGGGCAGTGAGAAAGGAATCGCTTATGTTGTCGAGATGTGTGAACATTTGTCATATTCGGCTAAAAACGACAAAGCTTTGCTTACGGCTGTAATATCTATTCATTCACTAATAAGAATATAAAGCAAAGCCATTGTATTATTGCGTTTTTAGATGTTCGACAGGGAAAATCGACGGGAGAAGATTCTAGAAGCGAGAAATCGGGAACTCCGACTTAAGCAAAAGGTCGGTGGTTCTGCTGTCTTAGGTCCAAGCAGAATGGTATTAGACAAGTACTCTAATGAAGACGATTTCCTAGAAGATGTTTACACACAATCAGCCGAGATAGACTTCTATGGCTATATTAAGAAGATGACTGTTAAAGATGAGGGTAAATTAGACGTTAACATCTATTCTTAGAGGAAAATGATTATTTAGCAAATTTTGATAATAGTTCATCAATATTTCTCTCTCAGGTCCAGAAGATGCAGAGGAAGAAGAAAATATGGACGATTAAAATACGATAAACTGAAAGCAATATTTTTCAATTATTTAGTACTTACAGTACAAATACATTTATGTATATATTATATTTATTACTTACTTTTTGTGAGAAACGAACGAAAATTATTACATAATTTATATACAAATAAGCTATATGACTGTATCTAAATATGTATCAGGCATATATTTCTGAGTTATTGTATGACTTGATTTCACGAAAGATAGTATATGTTTTTAGTTTGCTTCATCGTGGATTTGTAGAGGTAGCAAACCATCTTCAGAGAGAGTTTTCCCGTTGGTCATTGGGCTACTTGCAACATTGTTCAGTGACGGCTCTTTCGATTTGTTTCTCAATTCGAAGACTTGCTGGATCGCCTTGCGAAAGCATAAGAAATTGTAGTCGATGATACCTATGAAATCATTTGACTAAATTATAAACTTATACATACAAGTACAGTTGATTTTTTTCACAAAGTGCAGAAAGAAGAAATAATACCTTTATGTTCAAAATTATCCTCCCGTAATATGCATACTAAAGCCAGAAATTTATTTACTTCACGCAGATATAAAACGGTTCCATTATTGAGTTTGATAAGAGATGAACTTTGTTCATCAAAAGCAGGAGTTAACTGTTTATCTTCTCTTACACTGAAAATAAATTAAATAGAAAGTAACATCCATCTCATTTTCAGGATTGTACTTTAGATGTATTATATTTCTTACCCATATATAAATGACACATCAATTACAACATCAATCATATCACAACATAATTCATAGCTTTGCATATCAACCGGCGTTGAATCAGTCGCAATATAAATCTTCGAGACAACATCGAACAAGAAACTTTTTTCGATTGCAGAATTCTACAATTATAATCAAAAATATCATATTAATTAATACATTAACTATAATATTTATTATCAATTAGACTTACGGTATTTAAAATATTTAATAAGTTTTCTAATGCAGGTAGTTGAGGTATAAGTTTTTGAACGACCTTGGAAAATGCCTCGAAGATGGAATGATCATATATCGACGTAAGATGAAAACTTAAATGAATTTGATCATATCCCGCGTCGGTGAGATCGTCTGTGGCTCGTTGATGAATGTCCCTTTGAGATTCCATTTTATGATCATCCCCCAATCCATCAACTTTATGAATAAATACCTCAAACTTGATATTTGGATTAACTTTGTATGCCTCTGTTACAGTGTGATTTAGTTTATTCAAAGCTTCTCGACAATCATCTTGAGCATCAATTACAAAGACAAGTGCTGCACATCCCCCACAAATCCCATCTTTATCAAAGTTTGTTTCAAAGAAATCAATTTGGCCTGGAAAATCCCAAATTTGAAATTGCACAAATGATGAATTATTAATATCATCTTTGACTATTTTATTGGTACTTTCTAGAAAAAGTGTTTCATTAGGTGACATTTTGTGGAAGACCACTTTTTGTATAGAAGATTTTCCAGATCTGAGAACAATACATAATTCCATTATTTCAATAGCTGATTTTGTATGAATGCAATTGTTTCTGCGAGCATTTGTTTTACCTCTTAAGACCCATGAGTAGAATACGAGGCTTTTGTTCACCTGTGGGTGTGAGTGGTGCGTCAGCATCACCGTCGAATCCTCCATAGCCAAATTCTTTTGGGAAAGAGCTCGGATGCCCGTCGAAGGGTCCAACATCATCATAATCCTGATAAGACTACAATAAAACGCAATTAATGGAAAATGAAAAGCATGCTTTGAGGTTATCTGATATATTTACCATTTTAGTTCACAAGTTTATTATGGCAATTGGAAACTAAACTAAATATATCCAGTTGTTATTGACTCAATGTGTTTATCATTTATCTATTTACTAATAATCATTGCTCACTGTTGTCCACATCATATGATTAATGCTAATTTGAGTTGACGTTTATAAATCGTTTGAAATGTTAAAACTGAAGAGCAGCATTTCTTTTAATCCAACAAACTGTTTTGTGTTTTTTCTAGACAGGCACAAACTAATGGTGAACAAGGCGCGCCAATAAATGTTCACGCTAATAAAGCAGGAGAGATAACATGATAAAACAAAGTCGTCGCTTTTATGATAACAGAACGCTGGAAATTAGCGACAATTCGAAAGATTTGTGAGATATTTATCAGGAAATATTGTAGCAAGGCCAGGAAAAAACAGGAGCCATTAGTTGTGTGATTATTATAGTTTATTCAATCATTTTGTAGATGGCAAGAGTAAGTTTTTAAGCTCATTTCGTTTATAAACAGGATTTTGGAATAAAATTTACTAATATATCGTTCATTGAACTCATAATCTTTAGTAATATATTTATAAATAAATATTAAAACTGATAAAATAATTGAACTGTATAATATCATTTAAAGATTACAAACTTAAATCACAAACAATATTGAACATATTATAAACATATAAATGAATGAATACATGTTCTAAGATTAAAACAAATGTATTTGCAAATACTAAAATGCATATTGAGCTTAATGTTATTAATATGAGATAATATTATAGATAATATATTTGAATTTTACGTTTTTTAGTAACAAAAATTTTGTTTTAAATAAGATCTACTGCGCAGACTCATCGTTTGACAGTCATTGCTCATTAGCGTCCAGCCAACTGAATGCTGCAAATGTTTCTGTAATGTGCAAGAAGCTAAAAGAAATGTATATTCATGTGCATCAAAATGTAATAATGTTATCTTCTACCATGTCTAACATAACTGGGTAAGTCATACGGGTTACTTTTTTCTATGAAAGATCATTTTCGATGGATGGCGATTTTGCTTAAAATGGCGGACCGTCATCAACGGACATTCAAACACTTTTTGCATATATGATAGTTCTGCGTTTTCATAATTAGACTACTTCTAAGAATCGTGCATTCATAGTTTAGATTTGGTAATTACAACCTCGCAATAATGTGGAATAACTGGATGCTCCAATCACATTGGTCTCTTCTTCAATCAACATCGTCATCCGTGGGTCTACAACCCCTTTTGGGCTCTCTCTTTTCCTAAAAAGCGCCAGTTCTTTTCTGTAATGATGGGTATTTATTGGGTGAGTTAAAAACTTATTTCAATTAGCATAAGTTGCATTTAGTTGGAATGTTAGGAAACTAGTAATAGAGCAGATGCAGATGCATTATATTATTATGAGCGCGTGTGTGCTTTGGTAATATTCATCAAATTGCAACATCCTAAGTTCGTTTTACTTATAATAAATTATATTACCTTGAAGTTTGTGTTGTTTATGATCCAGCATTGGGTCCGCAATACATAATTGCATCAAGGTATTTACCGTTATTGTCCAGTGTAAAGACTTTTATTATAGATAAATACAAAAGAAATAAGTGATCATAAAGTCTTACAACTACAATATACCTATTTATATGGTATAAGTCCTGATTAAATAACATATATAATTTAGTGTATAAGTAAATAATAACATATACAATTTGTTCTTTTTGTTATTGCATGTATTTCACTCAAGTTATGTAAGTACTAAATGTACTTATAGTGTTTTAACATCCAACAATGTTTCTAATAGAGGATCAAATTTTTACACATTAGTTAGTTAACAACAAACAATAGTAATAATAGGATAAACATATAGCTTTGTAATAAAATATACGTACCATTTGCCATTAGGGCGTACAACATAAAAAATATAACAAATAGGATAATTATCACTTATTGTCACTTTAAATATTACATATACAAATGATTTCTATCCCTTTTGATTCCGGGAATTCTTCTTAGAAGTAAAATTCGGCAACGGCTCCGTACGAGCCAATTGCAAATATTGCCCTTGCGTAAGTTTTAATTGAGTACGTTCCCGAATTTCACAATCAAATTCTCTGCATATTTCCATAACGATGGGATACAAATATTTCAAACGACCGTGATCAAGTGTCGGGAACAAATGATGCAAACAATGATCCCCGAAATTAGTAATAACGAGAAAATGCGACCAGTTGATATCTTTTCTCTCGGCTACTGAATCCAATTGATGCAATCCCCAATCCAAAGTTTTACTTCTTTAAATATTATAAGCAAATATGATTATTGAAGAAAATTAATTAAAAAAAGTATTATACCTGGGTATATCGCCATCATGGAAAATCCTAGGATGATGGTGAGCCGCATTTAGACCAACAACACCAAAATGTAAACTTGCAGTAGCAATAATCAATAGAAATAGAAGTCCCACTTGACTCAAAGTATTATTTGATAAGAAATACATTACTGTAGGAACGGTAAATGGAAGCAAAGCTTCTGGACGGAATGTATGCCAACCATCTTCCCATACTTGAAGAAGCCTGAATTACAATAATTAAGACCAAGTTTAAATTCGCAATTGAGATATTTGATAAGCTTTTCTATAGTAAAAACTTACATTCTAACATAAAATATGAAAAAAGTTAACATCAATATAGGAGGAGCATAAAACCATGATCCATATTTAACCAGCCAATTCTTCTCTAAAACCAAGTATTGAAAGAACGGTTCCAGGAATGAAATTTCAAAATCATAAATGGTATTTGTATAGATATGATGACTTAAGGCGTGCGTAATACGCCAAGATCTAAAATATAAATTCAGCATCGAAATCGTAACATAGAAAATGTTATTATATACCTGGATGACATCAAACAAAAATCGAAGTAGTACATTCGAAAGTTGTTTCTGCGATGGAAGAAATTATGCGCAATAATAGTATTCAAACTTAGAGTAATTCCAGCAGCAATAGCAAGGACAATACTGTCGAACTTTGCTGCTAAGATCGCTAAGGTGAAATAAGTCAGAATCATTCCATCTGCATAAATCTTGCTTCTTGTAGATGGGTCGCTTGGTATATTCTTCAAAGCTTCTCTCGCTCGGCGTTTCACAGTGCGATAAAAGCCATCCTCATTGAATGTAAAAGGGGAATTGCGTGGTCTCGTTGCTTTCCTGATGAAATAATGTTCAAGTATGCTTTCAGGAAGTGTGGTAATGTGATGAGCTTCGAATGCTTCAGTAATATCTGTTCCCTAAATAGAAATGATTCTCTATTGTTTATGTACATCTATGAAAATTTTCTTAATATTATGATAAGAGCGTTATCATATATAAATATATTATGTAATATATATACAATTTATTCACATAAAACTAATTTAAAATAATGCGGAAACAACGTACCTGAGTAAGATCCAACCAATCTCTACCTCCAGGATGGTTCCTCGCAAACTCGGTGAAATCATAAAGTTTATCATGAATCCTCCAAAGTTGTCCAATATCATCATCAATGCGTTTCCCACGTATCCACAAAGCACCGGTATGTCTAGGATGATCTCTCAATGCCGGATATTTCACAGTAAACGATAAGCTTGACTTAGGTTTGGCGTCTTCTCGCCGGAACAAACTATTCACATTGAAACCCATTTTTATAACACAATGAGAAAACTTAATCAATTGCTCGCAGCCCACTCACGAATGATGTCGCGCCGCACAGTATTCTGATTATAACATGCGCTCCAACTTTATCGCAAAACACTTTGACCCCAGGCAATGACAGTGCGTCTTAATAACAATCAATTAAAAATCCCCTCGACTTTTCTTACATGCATAGGTAATTTGTATTTAGTAATTAGCAATACAATTTTATTCATACGCTGACTTGAGTATGTCCGTGAACCAGTGTAAAGTATAGGTTTAATTAGAACTTGTTTTGTGGTTTTTATGGGTCAAGCGTAATAAATTAATAAAAACGTCGTTGTATACGTCAATCGCAAATTCATTTATATAACAACAAAACTTTTTACATGGTCGCATATACACACTCAGTCTCACGTCATCTGCAGTAAGAGTAAATAACAACAAATCCTTACCACAAATTGACAACTTCTTTTAAAGAACATGTTAGTTATAAAGATTTATCTATGTTTAATTTAGCTTTACATTTTGTTTTCATAAGATGTTCAGTACTAAATTAATCCAAAAAAAAAATCTTCATAAATTTCTTGCTTTCAAATATTGTTCTTTATAGTTTACTGCAATTTCTTTTCTTCTTCTTCATAACATTTCATGGGATATCTAAAAATAAATTATTTCTGTTTATTGTACATATTATATTAACAAAGCTAATGTCCTTGGTTTGCCTATAAATTATAACTCAACTATTTATACTTCCAATTTTAATTTCTGAAGCTAAAAGTTCTGATTTAGTTTTTGAATCCATTGAAAATACACAAGAATTTTCTATACTTTTGCAATGAAAGTAATAATAATATAACTAATATTTTCTAAATGTTGCTAGGTAGAATAGATATATTTAGTCCTCACTGTTGCGCATTTTGCATTCCTGTATGGCTTCATTAAAGCCTTGGCACAGGTTGAGGTCATTCTGACTAGCTGCACAATCCAAAAACTTCTTGATTTCGTATGCACAAGGTCCACTGGGATCTTGATTGCGATAGTTTGCATATTGTTCTTGCACTGGGGGAGCAGCTGCTTGTGCAGAACCACCACCTCCACTCCCAGTAATCATACCTATAAAAAAAAAGGTATAAATAATTGGAAATTAAATTAGTTTATAAGAAAATGTATACTTAATAACTGTCTAAATCAATATAAATGTTTAAAAGATAAAATACGTACTTCCAACAGTATGTCCTACAGCAGAACCCACAGCAACACCTCCAGCTGTTGCAGCCATTTGGGCAAAGAGTCCAGGTTGTTTAGGAGCTGCAGCTGCTGGAGCAGCAGCAGCAGCTGGTGGAGGATGAGCTGGCACAGAGCTGCAATGAAATATTCATAAATATCCACATGAAATAAAGTTTTTTATATTTATATATAAAACAAGGAATTGTTGTAGGCAACTTGACATGCACAAAATCAGTTTTGACAAATTGCAAATTATTTCATAATGATAAAGTTAATATGTACTTGACTTATATATTACAGATTTGATGCAATTTTGATTTAAAAGAATTGTTATTGTTTTGATTGTCAATTTAAGTCGAAATTTACCTGGGTGGAGGACGAGCAGGAGCTGAATAAGAAGAATGTTGGCGTGCCATTGGAGCCGCACGAGGCGTAGGAGAAGGCGATCGTCCTCTTCGTGGCATGATTAAATATCAAAATTTGTATGTATACCAAGAAAACACAAAACTTCTATATCAATAGCACTTGTAGACCTTAAATGCGATATTTAGCAGAGCGTTACGTAAAATAAACTGATAATGATCCGCTCACACAAACGCTCGAGATAAATTTGACAAACTGCGCACCGACACGAGGCTCAGCGATGAGAAACGTCTAGAATTCTACACATTTATCGACGTCAACACACTACATTCAAAATTGGAAACGTCTAGAATTGTGTCTATTAGTTACGGTCTAAATTCCTTCTAACAACTCACAGTCACGAGTTAAATAGTTCTATTTTTAAATTTTTTTTTATATTTAACAATCCTAGCTGCGTTTACCTTAAAAAGTTTAAACGGTTTCGTATATGCATAACAAGTTGCCTATATTAAACCAACATTGCAAATTAGAAAACTTTCTTTGTTCAAATTACCCAAAACATTACTATAATTTAAATACAATTAAGTATCAGACCTGGCCTGGCGATATGGTGGAGGAGATCTTGGAGGGGGTCTAGGTGGAGGAGAAGAGGGTCTAGATGGAGGAGAAGATGATCTGTTGCCGCCCCTCATGGGTGAACCACCACCACCGCTTTGTTTACGAGGCATCTTCTCTTACAGGAATTTTAAAAAAAATTGCGTTCAAGTAACTACAAATTTTGCGCATCTATATCTGTAACTAATTGCAAAATCATGTGACAAATAATGACAACACAAGTTCATAACATGCTTGATTTCGAAACTATAAGGGAATGAACTAGGGAAACATTAATGCCCTAGTAATGACTTTATTATTGAACATTCGTAATATAAACCTATCTATGTTCTTTGATTTCATAAACAACCATTCTAGACATTACACAAAAATAGACAATTGTTTATTTATAGATAGAGACGAGCACGTAGAAAGAGTGTTTACTTAAGAGAATCATAAAGATATTAATGCGTCATTTAATTTAATCGCTGCTTATCTCTGTAAACGTGCTTAGCGGTTTCAGTGCGCATTGTCACAACGCACAATGTACTCAGTTACCTCAGGTTACCTTTTGTCTAACTTCTTCGAACACTATAATGTATTTATGGCCGGCTGAAATCAGAAATGGCCCTTTTGTCTGCGGACATATTAAAACTCATCCAGTACTTGATGCAACTTCAGTCAGTAATGTGCAATTCGCGTAGTGGTTCGTGCGCGCAAGTTTGAATAAGCAACATTTAACTTTAATCAGCTAACCATCCAGTCGTTTATACATGTGGTAAGCATAATTTTCGTGCAAATACTAAAATTTCGTCACCCTAAATGTATGCATATATGCGATAGTGCTGATAGGCAATCAAAACAATGAGATTTCGTCGCTTGTTTATTTATAAATCGCGTTGAGCAATGATGAAACGCGTTGGGACACGTCAATGGTATTAAGTTTTAAGGTATTAAGGTAATTTCTTGGAATATTAAATTGTTGTTAAAAGCCAACATCGATAAGTTATAGGCAATGCAGTGATCGACAGTGAATTCTATGATATAACCTGTGGATTAATAAGAAATCTGACTCATTAACACGTTCACTTTTTGTTTGTTTATGCGCGTGGGTTTTTGTTATTTTCATACGTACTTGGTATAAGCCCAATGTTGATCATGCCGACTACTAGAGTCCATAAGATCAACCGCTGTAGTAATATCGACATTTCATTGACTTTCTCATTGACACGATGAAAGTTGTTCGAAAGTTTTTGCTTACTTTTACCGGAGCCAGACTTTTTTTTTGCAATAATTTATTCGAAAATTCGTGGATTGTTGTGCGCTATAAGCGCCGCATCAGTCATATGCAGACGGTTCAAGGCATAACGTGATTTCAGTCGTACCGTGACGCTTGCTGTAGTCGTACGTTTCAAATGAAACGTCGAAAACATCAAAAACATCAACGTTGTGTGCATGGCGTCCCTTATATCGCGCATCATATAAATACTGTCAAATTGTGTTTAATTTCGAAATAATATCGATTGATTCATCATGGATTTAGTTCAAGATATTAATGATAAAGCGGAGAGCAGTGGTCATATAACAATCGCATTAATTGCCGGCATTCTGGGCATTGTTATCGTTATCCTGAAAATTTGGGTCAGAAAGCATGAGGAGCCACAAGAGAAAACCCAACAACGTGCGAACAACTCCGTTGGAAATACCACGAAAAAACGTAGCAGTATAATATATTACTCAGCGATGATTCATGATTCACGCTTCACTATATACCTATAATAACTGTACACTGATGAAATTACTGTTAATTTAGTTTCAATCAAAGATGAGAAATAACCTAAAACATTTTCTTCGAATACTTTTAGATGCTCATTTTGACAAGCCCAAAGAGAAGATTAAGCAAAATCCAACTAAGGCTAGTAAACGGCTCAAGGAGCAAGAAAAAGAGCTGAAAGATTCCTGGCTTTTGACAACTTTGAAAGGACACACTGGAACTATTGCGGACATGGATTACTCCATCAATGGAAAATACCTAGCAACATGTGCAGATGGTAAGTTTGATTCAATTTTAAATTCTAATACTCTCAGGCCCACTTGAAGCACATTAAACAAGGGATTCAGGCTTATTTGGTGACTTAATATTTGCGTTATTGTGGTGTTTTTCAAAAACTTTTGTTTAGTTACACGACGTCAACGAAAGAATCGCCGGGTGATGTACCCGCCTTTGGAGGCGTTGTTACGCCGTTACGTCCTGTCCCCTTCGCAATTGTGCACCTATGGTTTTCCAATTGAAAGCGGTATTCATCCGGGACAAGTTATCATCTATCGTCATGCACGTCGTCAACGAAGTTTGGTCACATACAACGTCAAGGCTCAATTGGATGGCAACAGTTGTTCGAGTGGAAGCGGCAGTGATAACGACGACTATCACCCAACAATTGGTATTCCAGAGATTCCCATGTTCACTCAGGGGAATAGCACTGAACGTAAATGCTCAAGATGTTCCAGAGGATTTTTTATAACCAATAATGAATATCTCACTCAAGAGAAGTGCTTCTATCATTGGGGCAAATTGCAATCCCATGTATACACCTGCTGTGGAACTCAAGGAGTAGGTTGTACAACTGCTCCTCTTCATGTGTGGCATGGACTGACATCAGGATGTAATGGCCCTTATGGCGATTACATGCGCTTGCCATGTTCATATACTATAAAGAATGAACAACAAGTGGCTAGTGTAGTTGCTCTTGACTGCGAGATGTGTTTTACAATAGAAGGCCTTGAACTTGCCAAAGTGACTCTCATAGCACCTGATGGGTCGTTACTGTATGACAGTTTTGTACAACCTGAGAATCCTATTGTCGATTTTAATACTCGATTCTCAGGCATTGTTCATGAAGACATTTACGGACTACATTCCAAAGCAAAATCTATGAAGGAAGTACATTCTGATTTGGCGGAGATTATAACATCCGAAACATTATTGATTGGTCATGGACTGGAAAATGATCTACGGGCATTGAAACTCGTCCATGATTGGTGTATTGACACGACGGTGGTGTTTCCACATAAATTTGGGGCTCCCTACAAAAGGAGTCTGAAGAGCCTCGCTGCTAATCTCCTGGGTTTATGTATCCAAAATAAACACGATGGGCATGATAGTCGTGAAGATGCAACCGCTGCCATGGATATTATGATGTGGCGCGTTCAAAAAGATCTCCAACAGTTCCAGTTTCAGCAAGGGCATCAGGAGATTATTGTGTATGGCCCATAGACATTTATGAACTTTTAAGTCTAAAAAGAGTGAGCCTATTGACAATTACTGTGATGACTGTGCCTTCCTATTAATACCATTAATGTGATGTGACTTTTTTTATATTATTTATATTTTAAGATTAATGTTAAGATTAACTTATTTTTATTGTGATTGTGATGTACTGTTCTGCTATAGTCTATGTCTAATGCTGAAAGTGGGCCTTATTGTTGTGGCCTAAGATGTATATTTACTTCATGTTTTGTAGATCGCACTATACTCTTGTGGGATGTGCGCGACGTCGCTGAGAGAGAAAAGAAAAGTTGCCAATCGTTCCGCGTGAATCTAGACGGCGATTCGGCGTCTTTGGTGCGATGGTCGCCCGACACCAAAGCATTTATCGTTCGTTGGGATAACGGAAATTCGTGTCAAGTTCATCGAGTTGAGAAGAAAGACGGTGGGGGGTTTGCGACAACACCAAGGAAGATATTTGGCAAGATGGAAGGTATAGTGGCCATCGGTATAGCTGCGGATGGAAAATTCATAATGACCGCTACCAAAGACAACGTTTTGTATTTATGGGACGTTAAAGGACCCAATGAAATTGTTTCGATGTCAACCGGTCTCACAAATACCTCTTATGCTACGATCTCTCCCTGTGGGCAATTTGTTGCTGCCTGTGGTACCAATGCAATTGTTTGGATGACTGTACGCAAGGACAATGATTTCAAGTCACTGAAGAAGGCCTTTGAGTTCAAAGATGTTTGTCATGTGGCATTTGACCGAAACGGTACTAAAATCGCAACGGTTTCATTTTCTGGCGAATGGAAGCTCTATGAAATTCCCAATGACTCTCACCCCCGTCCACCTGTACAAATCACTAATGGTCAAATCAATAACCTTGGAGGATCACCTCGCATTGCTTTATCTCCTCAAGGCGAAACCCTCGTTGTTGGCACCAAAGATACGATTTCTTTCTATAAGGTTCATCGTCCGAATGAACCTGGTGAACTGCATCGCTCTATTAACATTGGTGGCAACGTTAATAATTTGTTGTTTGATCCCTTGGGAAAGTTCCTTTTCATTAGTGGTGGCGATAGACATGTTAAGGTATTTCATAACGTTACAAAGTATGCTTGTGAGCTGGATGTTGCTCTGGAGAAGTTGAAGGAGCCTCAGACTTCAGCGACTCGTGAACGTCTTACGAGTCTTATCAAGGAGTGTCGCGCAAGACTGAACGCACTGAGTCCACAATAAAACATTTCCATTTTTATACGTACATATTTGTAACTTTATAAATTCATGATAAAAACAATATATTCTTGGATTTGTTTATACGAAGTAGAAAGTTATGCTTTATTTTATTATATCAATTGAAAAGTAATAATATTTTTAAATCAAGTTCCAAGGAAATCCTTTTGTAACCAAAAATACAAAAAGTTTTTGCGTCCTTTTTTAAATATGTATTGTTGATTAATATTCTACTTGTGAGAAAAAGTGGGGAATAATTTTTTATTGTTTTAGACAAGACAATTTATTTTTAATTAATTTTGATTATTTCGGTTGGATAGTTATACTATTATTTCAATTTCCTGTATTAATGTAGGCTTTTATCGCATAATTGTTGAGAATGGTGTTAAATAAGTTGCCTATATGGGATTAAAAAATGCAGCTATAATAGTTTAATCTCTCACCAATTAAGCCACCGAAAAACAATTATTGAAGAGTTATTAATGCCATTATGGATTATATTGATGCGTAGGTTGCGGTGATGATAGTTAAGGTAAGTGTCTTGTGATGAAAGCGTGACTGGTTACGAAGATGGCTGAGTCAAGAAGGGCGCGTTTCCTCGCTACTATGCGCAGGCCACCCTCAAGTAGGTCCGTCGGCCTCGT
>JARJDU010028139.1:0-14304 GCA_030264695.1 Lissagria laeviuscula | reverse complement strand
TCGTGCAGTAAGAGCATGCAAATAACCGGGCGGGGTTTGATCAGGGGTGTCCAACATCGTTGCTACTCAGAGCTGTAAGAGTAATGGAGCTTTGTTTAAGTCAGGGGCGATTTAAGATAAATATTACAACAGCAAACGCGAAAGTCTCTCAGACAAATAACTCTTTTCCCCCGCCCAACAAACGAAAACTTTTGCGTTTGAGCCTCATTGGAACTTGCTTTGGACCGTATGATTACAATATGAAAACATTACAGGTACCTTTGGATTCATAATAGTAGAAATCCTCTACTTCGACGCGCTGGATTTAGTGTACGTTGCTAAAGTACTCGACTGGATTTGCATGTTTGTGCCACATTATTCCCTATCAAGTGGTATTCGCAACAGCAATATGGAATTCCAACGATTCTCCACATGTAACCAGATCGTAGATGCATGCATTGCCAATGTGAGTTCTTGGGGACTTCCCATTCTACCACCACCTGAAGAAATCGAAAAAGGATGTTGGATGGTTGCAGCTAACTTCACATCAAACTGTGACGGTATACATATCACTTTCTTTCTTCATTCTAATAAAATTCTAATTAAAATAACAAATCAAATTATTATTATTATAGAAAGTACTACACATTATTTCGATTGGGAAAGACCAGGCATCCTCCGCAACATAATAGTTACACTAATCGTGGGCATTATCTTGAACATAGTTCTCTTCCTAATTGAATTCAAGATTTTCGACAAGATCTTATATTCCCTTCAGTCTAAGAACGCTTTCATTACATCTGAGCCTATGGATGACGACGTTGCCGCTGAAAGAGTAAAAATCCAATATCTCAAAGACCTCGAGATTCGAAATTATAATTTGGTCTTGAGGAATATGACCAAATACTATAAGAATTTCGCGGCGGTCAAAGGTTTATCTCTCGGAGTCAATAAATTTGAATGTTTCGGATTGCTTGGGGTCAATGGCGCAGGAAAAACGACCTCCTTCAAAATGATCACTGGTGATACGGATATTTCCTCGGGAGATGTATTTGTTAAAGGCTTAAACTTGAAGTATAACATCAAAGATGTCTACAAATTAATTGGTTATTGTCCACAATTCGATGCGTTGTTTGATGATCTTACTGGAAGAGAAACCATCACTGTGTTCTGTTTACTTCGAGGATATCTCCGCTCTGAGACAAACTACATTGCGGAAAATCTAGCTACAAGATTTGATTTTCTACAACATTTAGATAAGAAAGTCAGAGAAATGAGCGGCGGTAACAAACGTAAACTTAGTACGGCTGTGGCTTTGATTGGAGATCCACCAATTATTTATTTAGATGAACCTACAACCGGTAATTTTGATTATTATTAATCTCTTATTGTTATTAGAACTATAACTTACTTCATGTATAATTATAGGTATGGATCCAGCAACAAAACGTCATTTATGGAACGCATTATGTAAACTTCGTGATGAAGGCAAATGCCTGATTTTAACAACGCACAGTATGGAAGAATGCGAAGCTTTGTGTACACGTCTAGCTATCATGGTCAATGGACAATTTAAATGTTTAGGATCCACGCAGCATCTGAAAAACAAATTCGCCCGAGGTTTCTCGTTAATAGTCAAAATCAAAAAGCAATTGGACTATACAGCGTCTATGACACGTTTGGGACAATTTGTTGGGGAGAATTTTCCTTCTGCCCAACTCCATGAACAGCATCAAGAAATGGCTTCGTTTTCAATTCCCAATTCTGGATTACCTTGGTCCAAGATGTTTGGAATTATGGAACGATCTAAATCAGATTTGGATATTGAAGATTATTCTTTGGGACAATCAAGTCTGGAGCAAGTTTTCTTGAAGTTTACACAAGGACAAATGGACATTACAGTATAAAACATCTACATAGGTGCATTAAACAAATTGTGATTTTATGTATTAAAAGTTAAATTAAATTATATTAGGGAATGTTGTATATGAATTAGTTAAATAAATTTATATTTATGTTGTAACGCTTTGCGTAAAAATTTGAAACTTTTGACGTTTTACGCATTTGTTTCGCGCACAATCGTGTGCAATTGAAGTTGCCTAGCTTATAGTGTATATTGTATTTGCTATCATAATCTACAAATTTTTATTGTTTTAACGATAATAACAAATCGAAAAATGTCGTCCGACCAAGATTTGGATGTCAAAGTAAAAAAATGTAAGAAAAACATTTAAATATTTACATAGTATAGCTAGTATCTTTGTAGCTACTGAACGAATATCAGAAAACATGCATATAGTAGCAAACGAACCATCTTTGGCATTCTACAGGCTGCAAGAACATGTTCGAAAAGCATTAAATCCAATGGTGGACAGGAAAATGGAGGTTCAGAAACTTCATACTGAACTTGTTGGTAGAATATATGACATGGAATATGCAATTAGGTTTCTATAATAAGAACAATATCTACAATATGTAATACATTCTAAATTCTAAATTTTACAGTGCAGTTAAATCCATAGAAGAAATGGAGAAGACTTATAAAAGCATACAAGACAATTTGAAAAGTTGCATTTTCTTAAAACAACAGTTAAAATATGAAGAGTCTCGTAAGAAGAAACCAGATACAAACTCCATGTACAAAAGGCTATCTGCTCATATCACCATTGATCTACCAGAAATTGGTGATTTTTCCGATGTCGTGCGAGAAACTGCCAACAGAGTGGAACATATTATATCTAAGTCGACTCAATCAAACAACCAGTGATCTCATATATTCGCTAATAAGTTTATTTTATGTATTAATTTATAATTACCTTAAAGTATGTAGTATTATTTAGAAGATGTATTTAATACAAAATGTGTGTTGCGTGTTGCCTACAATAAGATATTGAACTGATGTACACATTCTCATGTTTCAAAGGAATTTAGCTGTTGTGCTGTTGGTAGCAAAAGTCACTAAAATGGTGATGTTTGTGTCTGTTGCGCGTTTGCATTTGAGTTGCTGTTCTCCGATAGAAAATCTGTGTTGTTCGTATGGCCGGGCGCGGAACAAAATGTTGTAGTGCGCGTTGATTAAGAAGACGAGTGTGTTTTATAAGATCGTCACTGTGTCGAGCGTGACTTAATTGAAATAAGGGTAAGTGATCTATGAATAATAAACGTAGTAAGTGGTTACTCCACTCACTATACATACATATTGCACGGTTTTGACATTTGAGAGCAGCATATTTAAATCGTGTTGTATGTAGCATTCCAGTGGTTGGAATCTATATTTGTGCAGATGTTGCTAGGGTGCATGAGAATCCGCTTGCATTGTGGTGCTAATTAGTTTATTTGCTTTGTTTGCTTGGGTGGTGTGGAAATCCGGTAGGAGATATTGGGTTAATGAGCCTAATGTGAAAGGGGCATTACGTGTTGATTGCAAACTTGTATCTACAGTATGATGCAAAATCCAGATTGGTAAAAACAATTGAGATTAGATTAGAATTATTATTCGCGGCGGTGCGATATATTTATTACAGAAATTGAGATAATACTGATGATGTATTTTTAAGGTTAGGATTTAACACCTAACTTTTAAACATAAACGAATGTCGGTGACCTAAATTATAATTTAACAGATAATTGGTGTATTTTGTATAATATATAAATAATTAGAGTAGATTTCCCTAGAAAGAATTGCAATCTAGGGTTTTTTGGTTTAAAAATTTGCTTAAACTTTTAATCGGTGAAAGTTTCTTTTGCACGCAACCAGTAGAACAGCGAAATATCGTATATCATCATAATATAATATGATATACACCCAAATGGACCATCAGCTAAAAGGACTCCGCGGTTTGGATATCTATACAACCATACAGATGGTATAATACTTGCATGTTTGGATACTTTTATCTCTCGACAATAATATAAACGTTCAATCAATATTATTATTTGCTTTCGCTCTGATATTATTCGTTGATGGTTTGCTTTGATAACGTAAAAGCATTTAACACTTTTATCTATTGTACGCAATAATAAATATGTATAGTGTATTTCTCTCTCTGTTTTTGTATATATAAATGATAAATGGCTAATTACATAAAAATGAACGTTGATTCAGAGACTAAACATAGGTGACAATCTTAAAAAATTGATAAGGAAAGTCAGGGCAGTAACTTCAATGATTCAGGTGGTTCGACCGAATCCTCGTCGACAAATATATTTTAGAAGCAGAGAAAGGAAATTCAAAATTAATGGGATAGGAGTCCAAATATATCCATAAAAAAAATCGCTTTAGACCCCGTTCACATGACTCGGGGCAAACGCGCGTTAGCTCGCGCCTTCAGATCGTAAGTTTTCCATGCTAGCGTTCAAATAAACGCGCGTTTCCATTGCGTTAAGTCTGACAAAAATATGTATTACGCTTGTCATGTGAACACCTTCACAAAAACTAAACGCTCGTGATGATTATCCACAAATCATAGTTGGGCCACCGCGGCGGATTTAGAGCTAATGGGGCCCTAGGCGCAAAGTCAGCTTGAGGAACCCTATACACCTAATCAGTTAGGAGGCCTCTTGTAGAGGGGCTTTTGTCACCACTTTTGGAATATGGAGGCCCTCGTCACGCGCCTGTGCATAAAGTCGCCACTGGTAAGATCATTTTAATACTCTCAGGGCCGTAACTTGCCCAGGGCTCAGAATTAGTTCTATACAATTGATCTCAATTATTTTATTCTTTTTTTTGGATATATTTAAATAAGTTTTCTATTTTTTTTTGCTCATCGCCCTCATAATTACCGAAAATTGAATTAGCTCGTTCCGTGGAAAAGTCTGCCTATTCCCTGGCCGTAATCAGCTACGAGCCGAAACCAAATTTTCCTCGTATTTACTCAGTCCATAGTCATCGAAATCCAACCTTGTATTGCTGTTCTTTTATTAAAACATACGCGGCAATACGGATCCCCTGGAGAAACAGTTCGTCGGGTAAACGAGCCTCTTAAAGAACTAAAATTTTAATCGACAAAGTTTATCTCTCACGATTTGAGAGCTCACAGAAAAGTATGTTAAATAATCATTCGTAGGCAATTCATTTAATATAGAATCGTTTAACTTAAACTTTCCTGCCACCTGCATTTTTCATTCGCGGCGAGAGCGATTCATTGGATTGGCCTACCACTCCTCCGACAAAGTTTACTCTTCGCTTAATTCACAGCTGCTTCTCGAGCCGCAACGAATGCTTAAACCCGAACATAAACTTTATTATGTATTTGCTAATGATCACCACTGTTGATTTTCGCTTTCAACTTTTTAGGTCCTGTTTCCTAATTTACGCGGAATTTACTCATGATGATCAAGCATAGCAGAGCTTAGCTTTCATTGTTTTTAACTTGGCGCGTAAAATAAACAATAGGTAATTACGCTACTTTAACCACTTTAAACATGAACGTCCGTAAAGCTTATGTAGAGCAGCGTAATCCTTAATCTAACACGAATTCGTTCTCGAATTGTAGCATCAGCATCATCCATGCTTCTGTTTAAACAAAATACAAATTACTTCTGTTCAAACACGTTGTATGTTTAAGCTTTTGCTGGTTTACGTTGATCCCAACCGGAAATCACACCAATTGGGAGACAATTTCCTGATCGGACAGGAAGCCCGTTCACCTTAACACTCATCATTTCCTTCTGCCGCGCGTACGAAATTTATTTGCATTGCGTTTCGGACACGTTCCGAGTTTCGGAATTGAATTAAGTTTGTGTCCTCCTGGAATTGAAATCTTCAAATTTGTGTTCTGTAACAATATTTGCTGTGTGTGTGTAATTTCTAAGAAATTATAATGATTCTTCGATTTTCTCGCTTTCTTGTTATATATTGTGATAACAAATTCTTCTCGGGCTCTCCAAAGTATTTAACGCCAGACTCAACACAAATCCTGTTTGTCTCTACGCGAATAATTCGCCGTCGGCGATGTGCAAATATTTATGTTAGACTGAATTGATAGTAATGCATTCGATATTTAAACTGGGGTATACAATTTAACGTACTTAATTAAAGTACATTGTTTCGATTTAAGAGGCTCGTTTACATGACGAACAATTGGTTCTTTTGTGCAACGGTAAGCAAGTTTTAAGCAAAGAATATATTTGCAAGTTGTTTTCACTGTATAAGTTTAAGGAAAAGAGTCAATTTCAATTTTGAAAAATCAGAGTTTTGGGCTGATTATAACTAAAGTAGTTAAGATTGTCAAAGTTTCGCATAGACGATCAAGGGGGACGACTTTGAAAATATCGACACTTTCGTGATCCTTGATGTCTAGATTATTGTACTAAAACGATTTTTTTTGTATATAACTTTACTGCAAAGACAATGGGAAAAGCATAACTTCCCCTCCTCGTCTCTCTCATTGTCTCTTAAATTATTTTATTACAGAGTGAACCAAACTTGAAACTCGCCATTTCTCAAATTCATATTTTTTCAACTGGCTGTTCAAAAATCTCGGGATCTATCCAACCGATTTTGTTCATTCTTTGCTTCCAATACGTAGAAATGAACTCCTTATCAAGTAGCAGAGATTTTTTTTGTTGATATTTTAATTTTTCGATTTTATATGACTATTCGAAGATTGATTTTTAGACGAAAAACTACTTTATTTCAAATAGCCGTCATTTTGGTATTACATATTTCGAATTTCGAAAAAATTCTATGCTACATAGTAGAGAATTCAATTTTGTTTCCGTCTGGTTGTTCTAAAATATACCAGTTTTTGCAAGCTAAGCACCCAGCAAGAGGCTGCTCACGGATGCAGCTGCCAAGGAGGGAAAAAAACAATACATTTTGTTTGTCGAAAATATGTTTCGATGAAGTAAAAATGTTTCTCTAAAACATACAAAAAATCCGGAGTGCCGACATAATTTCGAATAATCAAAAAGAATTTATGTAAATAGCTCAGTCCCCAGTTAAATGGTGAGTGACCATTCAGTTTAAAGGTAATCTTGGCAGGAACTCAGAATTGGCATTAGTTATAGAAATTTGTCGATATCCAATGGCAGTTTTTTTCAAAGTTTAAAGTGGAAACTTTTTGATCGTCTAGGGGTGGCAATATGATATTCAAATTAAGACTTTTCTAAAAATGGTGCTTTATAATTACTTTCTGCGTTTTTTTTGTTTTTGCGTTTTTCCTAAATTTCCAATTGAAAGTTTTTGTGTGAATATTATAAGTTATATATATCAATTAAATATAAAGTAAATACAGTGGAACCTCGCATAACGAGCAAAAAATATTTGCAAAAAATGACCCGTTTATTGTGCGATGTTTTGTATAACGAGTGACGTGGAAATTCTGAAAGCAAGGGAAACTGTTGCATTGTTACTTTAAAAAGCATCATCGTACTAAGGCAAAACTTTGCGCGCTGCAAATTTAATCAGTGATAATGCTGTGTCGCATTTTTACCAAATTTTGGACCGTCGGTAAAAACCGAGGTATGCTACTAATTTTTTTGTTTACTGCAAATCGAATTCTTATTTTAGGTTAGTTTATTCCGCGATAGAAGAAAAGATGAAGACGAATCACGCTCCTTATCAATTTATATGTATTTTTCTTTAAATAAAGTATTTTTTGTTGGAAATTTCAATTTTTGAATATTTCCTGGGCATGGATTGCATTATCATATTTAATATTAATTTATACGGTAAAAAATGTTTCGCTTAACGAGTGTTTCGCATTACGAGTAAGAACGAATTATGCTCGTAATGCAAAGTTTCACTGTACATTATAAATCTTTATTTAATACAAGGAATTGATCAAATGCAAAAGTCAAGTTTGAACGAAATTCGGAGTCTCAATAAAGCAGAATCAACAGTATATTTATATAGATGCTTTATATATATAAATATACATTTTCAACCTTTAAAACGTGATCAGTTTATATAACCATCAGTTAAAGCAAACGGGTAAAGCCATGCATTTCCTATGCATGAGAAAATATCCAAGTGCATACTCACAAAACCAAAGGAAACCAGGAATACGAACAACATTAACAACAAAAAAAAAATATATACACACCATGTAACAAGCACATTTCTCATGTCAAATGCAAGCCAGCAAGGATTTCTTCTATAACAATGTACACATATTCTAAGTATGTACACGTATTCGTATTGCAAATGTGCATGCCATGCATGTCGTCCATCCCTCCCATCCATTCGGGATTCAATCAAGAGCATGAATACCCAGAGAATGAGAGAGCGAGAGAGAGAGAGTACATGTTATACATTCTACATTCTATCAATTAATCCACCTCGGATTAACTTCCTTTCAGTTATATGCAGTCGTCTGACAGCCGTACATATGCCCGTCACATATTTTCGGCTAAATAAAACGGATTAAAAGCTTCTGCGGGTGTTATTGCGAACGAACGGGAACAGCGCTCGACACTCGGAGCCCTCGTTTTGCGGTCAACGGAGCATATCATATTTCATCGTCATCGTCAGCGGTTGGTTGGCAGTGACGAACCACCCCATCGAATCCTGCATGCTTGCCTGTTTGCTGCTCGCTCCTCATTAAAATCCCAAGTCCGCCGCCACGAGGGTTTGTGACTTTTTCGGGATTTTCGTGTGTCACGCGTCGACGTGGGGGCGCACATTCGATAGTAGAACGAACGGCGACGCGCTGAAACGAGTTCACGCGGGGGCGTTCAATAATTTTGCCATCGGGCAATAAGAGCACAAAGGGGCGCATGTGCTCGCGCATGCGTCTCTCGATCTATTTGAACGCACGAGTTTTCCATTTGGGGGGATCGAGAGAATACCGAAGGCGGCGAGCGGCGGCCTTTTTCGTTCTCCACGTTGCAAGCTGATAAGCCGTCGTCGCGTTTATCGCAGGAAGACTTTGTTGTTTGGCTGTGTTTATTAAGGCCATTTGTGTGAGCACAGCAGGCGCGAGGCGACGAGCCGGTCGAATAGTTGATATATTGATTTTAGGCCCGCAGGACGAGCACGCACGGCGTCGAGGACTTGGCGCTAGTCGGCGACGAGGCCCGCTGCGGCGTTCGCGTGTGTCGATTGCAACGCTGCGTGCATTCTGCATCGCTCGCTGTTCGGTGGTTTGTGATCCTGGGAAAGCAGCAGTGCTGGGGATAATCTCAATTTGCGTATTTCTTGCGAAATCAGTAAGTAGTGTGATGTGAATGCAAAGGTGTTGAATACTGTATGGGATGTGAGAGCGTGTGTGGATGATTGTAGGGTGAAAGTTGTTCTTGACTAGTTCGTACTGTCCGTAAACGAACTTACTGTAATTATTTTGTTGAGTAAATTGGGTTTATCGGCTGTCGGGCATGATTTATTTCTGCTACTGCATATGCTTCTTGTGTGCGGTTGTGGATGGTGGTTGGTTGTCGTTAATATTCATGAGCATGGTATGGAATTTCGAGTGTGAGAGGCTTGGCTTAGTTTTGCATTGCTTTACTGCTTACTTACTTATTTACTTGATGGACTGATGTCGTTTTTATTTATTTTTTTGATATTAGCGCGCTTATCTTTATTGCGGATCTATCGATTTTGCGAAATCGCTTATCATCGATGCCATGGCACATTTGGCATTGTGGTTCTTATACCAGAGGTCATTATTGAAGTTTTACGTCGAGGTTAAAAACGATTTACTTATTTGGAGGGTATAGAAGAATTATTTATGTTAATATTTAATTTTAGGCATTTTCTTTTTGGAGTTTAAGCATTTGAAGCGTTGGGATAAGGGGCAATTGTTCAGGTTAAATAGTAAAAGTGCAACAGTTATTTAGAATTTATTTGACAATGAATTTTAATTTTTAATTGCTTTCGGTATGTTTTAACCTTTGATCGTCTACTTTATTGCTTTCTTACTCTTGCAATTCCCTTAAGATACATTTCATTGTTATTTACAGTCGAACTTGATGACAGCCGATTGTTTATTGGAATTTATTTGCCATGAGTTATAGTGATTTACATGATCTGATAGTAGTTTATCCTGAAAAAGGCAATATTTTCGATTGTTGATTGGCTTATATAATCGGTTTTATTTTTTACAAATAAAATTTGCAAAATTAGACTTTTCCTTAAGATTTTCAAAAAGATATGATAAATATATCATATGTATAATTTTCTTCTTTTACCTACAATAGACTAGGGCTTGTATTTTCCATTATTAACTCGTCCCTTGATGATTATATCAAAGATTCCATCCATCTAGTAGGTGATCTTTCTAGGGAGAACTTATTTGTTGCACGTTATTGGTTTTAATAAAATTATGCTAATATTTTTCAAATTAATTTAAAAAATAATTGAAAATACCAAAAATTTGAAGAGCATATGAAGTTGCATTATACTTTGTCATCATGAGTATAATTTTGCTGTTTTTTGTTTATAATTATGCATAGATTGACTCTTAAGGTTTTTTAGTATTACATACCGGACTGGGTTTAACTTTTAGACATGTCGGAATAACCATTAGCGGCGACGGATTTAGAGATGACGGGGGGCAAGGCCCCTCGTAAAGGGTTCTTTGCCGCCATTTTCGAAATTTTGAGCCACTTGGCTTAATAATCTTTCTAACAAATGCAAAACGCGCCCGATATCTATGGCGGTTTTGTCACAAACATCAAAAATGTCACAAAAAACAAGAAAATAACACAAGAATTTTTAACCTTTTTCAGTTCTTTGCCCAAACTCGCTTTTTTCCTGAGCAACTGTGGGATTGAGGGAGAATGAAAAACATGTAGAATTTAATAATCTTCCCAACAAATGCAAAACACGCCCGATATCTGACGCGGTTTTGTCACAATCATCAAAAATGTCACAAAAAACAAGAAAATAACACGAGAATTCCTAACATTTTCGAGTTCTTTGCCCAAACTCGCCCTTTTCCTGAGCAACTGTGCGACCGAGGCTCCATTGAATATTAGGAAAACTAGGTAGTTGTCCAACGGCTAGGGGGGCCATCAAGTTCCATATCCAATGAAAAATTGGATATGCTCGATTTGTAGGACAGGGCCTCAAAATGTTTTTTACCTAGGGCTCCAATATTGGATAATCTGGCCCTGCTATTAGGGCAACATTTAGGAAAGTAATAACTGGGTCAGTCAATTCATTTAAATTCTGCTATTTATAATTTTTAATTTCTTTATAGAAAGGGATTAAAATAAAATATAAAATATTTCAAAATTATTATCTTCTGTGACCTAATAACATCATTAAATGAAATAAATTACAGAACAACTAACATTATATACTAGAATTAAGTTGATTAATAAATAATTCATTTCTACTCTACTTTAACTATATCGTAATCATTCTTATAAATATAGATGAATTCAATTAAATGCAAATTATTGCTTATGATTCATATAATAACTTTTCTTTATTTTTTCTTTGTTTGTAATAGCCTGAAGTAATTTAATCATTCAATAAATTAGCTTTTCATCAGTGGTATGCAACCCGCAGCTCCATATATATTCGAAATCAAAAATATTAATTGCTACAACAAGAAAAAAAATTATCAAGAAAGAAAATTGCGATATAATCATAATCATTTTATATATTAGTGATAGAGAAACCGATTACTATCGATAACTGGACGGTATTGTTTTGTATTGCAATTTACGTGACCATTGTAGTCTAAGGTTGTACACATTTGTTTTCGATTATTTATATCATGCAAGTTGAATGCATGCACTTATTTCATTTCAAACTGACTTTACATATTGATAACGAAATTAGCATATTATTGCTTTATTGTTTTTTTTTTATTGAGAAGTTGTGAAGTCCTGTGCATTAATTTTATCTTACAATGAATTAAGTACAAGGGGATTTCATCTGAGTATGAATTATTTTGATGCCATTTTAGAAATTGAAAAAAAAAAGAGGAAATCGACCTAAAAATGACCAATTTTTATAAATTTTTTTGGTATTTGAAATAGAACAAATACCAAATTTTTTTTGTATGTTGTAGAGCAACAGTTTTACTTCATCGAAATATATTTTTCGTCAATATTTATTGTTTTTCACCGACTTGGCAGCTGTATCCGTAGCCGGCCTCTGGGATGTTGCTTTTTTCTTGCTGGATGATTTGCAAAGCACTGGAACATCGTAGCACAACCGGGCTTGTAAAAATCATGACTAAAATGAATTCTCTACCAAGTAGCATAAGGATTTTTTTGAAATTCGAAAAAATTACCAAATAGCAACCATTTGAAATGAAGTAATTTTTTCGCTTAAAAAATAGAAAAATTTTAAAAAAAAAGTTATTTACCGAAAACACATTTTAGTAAAATATTCAAAACATCCTAAGAATCACAAAAAGTGAGAAGTCTCAGGATGTACTCCCCGTTTTTATTTTAGTTATCCAAACCAAACCAAAATTAGCATATTCGCACTTCAAACATATTTTTCCTGAAAAAAAAATCCCCATTTTACATTTTTTTATCTCACAAATTTCCAGTTTATTATTTCCAAACGATTGAAATTTACCAACCACATCTGGAATCATTATTAAACGCCGCGTAAACTCTCGGTAACATCCCCAAGCCAAAATTCAACAAATTCATTCCGAGTAATTTATGCCCTTAAACACGAATACACCTGCATCGACGTGCACGAGTACATTCATACATAACAGCCAGCCACCGCAAAGTAATCAATCTCCATCAAGCCATACACAATCGCGTTTGAGCCATCCAACCAACCGTTCGTTCTCGGGCGCATTCTGTGGTGCGTTTGGGAATAAAATCCATGCAAAAGTGGATGATCGACCAAACACTTTAATGTCGCCGCTTGCGTCTCAATAACAACGAACGGACGGGACCGACGATGGCGGCGTGGCGGCAATGGCGGAGGAAAACGAGAGCGTTTGGTGAATGGGAATACGGCGATGATTCACTTGCTGCTTATATTTGCTAGTACTTTAAGCTGTGTACGTATATATATATATACATATTTATAAATTCACTCAACTTACTCATAATCCCGAGGGGAACCAGCGAACAGATGAGAAACGACGGATGATCATTTGATTAGATCACTCGATTGCTAATGAGTTCCGACGTATTAATGTCGCGCATTTATTTTTATATTCATCTAGTGAAGTGGAGTATGTCATTTTCAATTAGTCATCGCTTTTTTCGGTTTAAATTTTTATATGTTGTAGAGCAACATTTTTACTTCCTCCAAACATTTTCTTCCTTAATAAATCTTTTTTACCGTCTTGGGAACTATATCCGAGGGCGGCCGTCAGGGTGTTGCCTCTCGCTGCCTGCATCGTAGAACAACCGAACTTATGAAAACCAAAACTAAATTTGGCAGTAATTTAAAAAAAAACTCCTTTTTTTGCCTGAAAATCAATTATTTTAAATTCTCAGGGTTGAGTTCCCCATTCAGCGAAATTAACTGTTTATATAATTAATCAAATTACAAGTTGAACATTGTCTCGTCTCGACTAGAGCAAACAACAACAAAAAAATTGCCGATTGTTGCTCTCCTATGTGTATCCCTTAATACATTTCTTCGTACATTTTTCTCAATGTTTCACCATCTTTCGTGCATCCAATGTGTGCTTCATACACTTGTTCTCGTGCCCGGTTTTCACTTCAATTAAGTCCCAGCTCGTTCTTGTTTTTCTTCATTTCTTTTTATCTCCTCGCGTGTTGCAGCTGGCTATGCGCTTGATGCCGCCGCCGTCGCCTCCACCTCCGTTAACACACAACAACACTACTGTATACATATCCATCTATATATAGATACATACATATAATATACATGTATTTAGTAATGAAGCCAAGTTCTTCGTTCGCTAGCATTGTCTGCTGCCCCCGAGGAGGAGCTCGTTCTAATAGTCGAGCTTCTTTCTCGAGTGCCGCTTGCGCCCTTAAGCGATTCGTTTGAAAGCAGCTCAAGCAAGCGCAGCACCGCAATAAGCAAAGGCAAAGGCAACGCAATAATAAGTAAAAGCTAAATTAAATTAATGCCAATTGCATGCACATCTATCTTACGCTCGTTGTTTGTTGTGTAATGCGTTGTATGCTCTAGATAGATATTGTATAATTATCTAGAGATATTATCCATAGTTTTACCTCTACACTTGCTCTATTTGTCAATTATTGACAATTATCAAAGAAATTGTTGTTATTTTGTTGTTGATATTTTAATTTTTTGATACTAGATGATCATCTGAAGGTCGAGAAACGACTTTTTATTTTTAATTTCCTCCATTTTGGAGTTTTTTTGAATTTTGAAAAAAAAAGCTTATGCTACATTGTTGAGAATTCAATTTAGTATTGGATTTTACAAGTTCGGTTGTTTTACGATGTACCAGT
>JARJDU010028084.1:0-15458 GCA_030264695.1 Lissagria laeviuscula | reverse complement strand
TACAATTTGCCGACGACACCCTTATCACTTCTTATTGCTCCTAAACTTAGCACTTAGCAATCTCAGCAAGTGCAGACTACTTCCAAAAATGACGACTTGATTTGAACGCGGCCTAAACCCAGTTCATTATTTTCAACCATTGGGTTTCAGACACTTCACCCATCCTCACAATCAACAACGAAATCATCAGACCAGTTCCCAAAGCAAAATATTTAGGAGTAATGATCGACAACCGACTCAATTTCTGTCTACAAGCAAGAACTGCGAAACAAACTGTAATCAAAAGAGCTAAATTCTTTGCCAGCTTATCAAGCAGGAACTCAGGCTTGAACTGGGACAATCGTCTGAGGATATACAAGTTAATATGTCGACCCGTTCTTGACAACGCAGCCGCCATATATATATTTGCCAACGCCAAAACGAAACACTACCTAGAAGTAGCTGTAATAATGCTCTTCACAACCCTTCTAACATCCTACTTTACCAGAAGACTGAAATTCCTCCTCTTTTTAAACGCTATAAATTCGTCACAAATAAAATATTTGAAAAGTGTATCTCTCAACCCAGATTCCAAAATCTGACCCTGCAATTCATAAATCCGGACGAACCTCTCCCTCTTCCAAGAACTTTCTAAAATAATTTCTTAAATTATCAATATGAAATTGTTTTACTTAATTCATAAATGTATAATATATTTTACGGGCCGAAAGACGGAAGTCGAAAGACTGTTGCATTTAATGCAATAATTATGTTTTAGTATTATTATTATTATCGCATTATCTGATTAGTGGGTCGAACGAGCTGAGGGTGAATGGAATAACGAGAAAGTAAAAATGCTGCTCTACAACAGAGGTCGGAAACCTTTCTAAAGTAAAAAGCCATGCAAAAAAAAATCCTTGAAATACAAAATTTAGGAAGCTGCATTATTCAATATTATTATTATTTGCTTAATTATGTTGTACTATAGTTCCTGCAAATTTTTACTTAAATTTGAGAGCTGCACTTTTTGTTGCAAGAGCCGCATGCGGTTCCTGAGCCGCCGCTTCCCGACCTATGCTCTACACATACATAAAACCGAAAGTGTTTACTTTATCTGTGTTTACAAATTTCGCTCAGGTTTTAGAACAATAACAATTTTTTTATAATTTTATTTTTAAATATTTATAAAATTACTAGCAATAAATAATAAATATAACAAGCATTCTTTATATTTTCAAAAAAAAATTAATACCTACATTAATTTAAAACTGAAATTTAAATACAAGTATGTATAATCAAAACATAAATTTTTCCCAAAAAATGATTCGATTAAAAAGAAAAATTCCGTAAGTGTTTTAACATGCATACCATTAGCTTAAACATGTCTAATGCGTGTAAATGATAACCCTGTCGAATAAATAATTTCCAAATACAAATCGTAACGAAAAGCACAAAAATCTCAACGAATTAAATTCCACATTTAACTCAATATATGCAGAAAAATATGATTCTGTTTCACTCATCAATCTTCACTTAGAAGTATCCATCTCGACATGTTCGACATGGTCGAACTTTCGTTAATGTCCCGCAAGAAATCGTACATGTCGTTTAAATATTTCACATAACTAGCGTGTATTTTATCGATTAAATTAATAAATAAATAAATAGAAGAAAAAAACTCTTGTAAATCATAAATAAGTAATACATAAATGAATAAAAATGAAAAAATGGTAGAACTATGTTCTAACATTTAGATAAATCTCTTTTCTTGTGAAAAGCACGTGCGAACGATCTCAACAGATACAATTATCTTGTTAGTGTTTAATTATTGGAAAAATTTATTGAAAACTGTTCTATGTCTCATCCGTGTGGCAGTAACTTAATTATCACTATAAGTAGTAACCAATGTAGATTTCACAAATTAATCCAGTTAGTTTTGTTGATATTTCTAAAGCCGTATTCACATAAACTTATCTTAACTACAACTTTATTGTTTAACAATATAAATCACTTCTTTAACTTCAAATTCTGTTGGACTAGAGTCGTCCCTCGGAATGAAAATTTGCATTCAGACGTTTCTTGACTTCCTAAGGACGTGTGGGTTATTAACTTTTCAACCGGATCATCTTGTTTTAGACTTTCTAAGGATTTATCTGTCTTACAATCTGATACTGTCGTTTTCTACGGTTTGCATTTGTCAAATTCCATCTTATCATTGTTTTGCACTCGCTTATACTTCTTAAATATAATTTATCTTTTATAATCAAATCTTGTCCTCTTGGAGTCAGCGGCAGTTACTTTATGATATTGAAAATAGCCAATTGCCAGCATTTTGTTCTCCCATGAACAGAATACACTCATGCCTCGATTTAACGGATTAATAGAGGACGTCCATTGTCCGTTAAACAAGAAATTCGTTAAATCAAAAGTCTATGCAGACACATGCTATGAAGATCATGATGTTACCTACAGGCTAATACGCAGAGGTCGACGCAAATTTCTGTTCTTCACAAGAAGCTTTCTTTGACGTTAACCATGAAATTTCAATTGATTTTACCGATTTAATTAAAATATTTGTTTGTTTTGCCCAATCTCAAGATTAAAATTTGATCACAACACTCCAAAAATTTCTCAAAGCAACAGTAATGCTATAGCACCATAGAGAGCGCACCCTATCCGTCAAACTCTAACTTGTCCGTTAAAGCAGTTATCCGTTAAATCGGTGTCCTTTAAAAAAAGACATGAGTTTTTGGTCTTGCGTGTCAGTCCTGATCTAGTAAAGTTATAGAACGATATTATTTTTGGTTTCCTACTCTGAATGTAAGTAAATTTAGGATGATGCAGAGCTAATAAAACCCATTCTATCAAGAACATCCGTCTGCTAGACGGAGTGAGTTGTGGAAAATAGGTATCTTACCTGCAATAGTCGAAGAGACAAACCTAAGTACAGGCTGAACGCGCACAATCTTTCAAATCCGCTTGACAGACGGGTAATCCGGTGGTAAAATTAATTTAACTCTTTTACATGACTTCAAGTAAATGTGATCTTACCTTATGCAGTATCCGTTTCAAAAAGGAAGCGTAAAGACACAAGTATAGTTTATTTAAAAGTCGGCATTTTTATTACATTTCGCCGGAATACTCGCCATTTGTTAATTGCTTCTTTCCACATTTTCGTTTTTATTTATGAACGAACTACTTGCCACTAGCCGGCAGCCGCGGCAGCAGCTCCGGCAACCGGAGCATCAACAATCATGAATGAAATATGAAAATGCAGCCAAAAATCGTTTAACCATTTAACTTCGACCCATCATAAACTTCTTCCTCTTCTTCTTACTAGTGTTTATCTCGGTAGATGGTAAGATCTTCTTCTTTAGACAATCGCATTATGGCGGGCCTTTTGTAACCACAACGTATCATCTTAACACAATTTACGACTGGAATAAATCATCCAATTTTCTTTACCTACCTTGTTTTATACTGAGTATATACAATTCATGATTTCATAAAAAATTAGGCTTAGTCTTGGAACTTTCTGGAAGCTCATACTTTATAACTTAATGTCAATCATGTTTATTATTCTACTTTTTTTGAAATAAGTGCTGGCAGACCGTTATTCTAACAGAAAATAGCGACTAAACTATAACTGTACAAAACTTTAGAATTCTTTCGTTTGAAAGAGTCCTTGTCCATTCATCTAAAAATTCCTTGAATATTAGAATACTCATTTCAAATAAGGAAGTTATCTTGCCGCACTCGGTATATCAAAAATAGCAAATTGCATATGAAGTCAGTGCTTCATGAATGAAGTTTCCCTTCTTTCTCAACTAAATTCGAGCATTTATTTAATGAAATCATGACTTTAGTTCAATAAATCATAAAGCTAATAATGTCAGTTTGTCCGTATATTTTTGGCAGGACGAGAAAACATATGCCTGACCTAAAACTAAAAAAAAAATACAATACCTGCATTAATTATATTCCAGAAATTTTCCAGAAACTAAACAAACATTGTTTTAAATTCAAAATTAGTTATTAACTTAGTACTTAGTTTAACCTCGATCAGGTTTACCAACATACATGTTGCATGTGCAAGTGTTCCATTTTCAAACGAGTGCCACCTAGCTGTTATATATACACAAAATTTTGGCAAAACTAGAACTTCCTAAAACTTTAGAAACCCTTCTTTTGAGGGACTTTATATCTATCTACCTAAGACTTCTTAAAACCTTCAAATGCCCATTTCAAATAAGGAAGTTAACTTGCTGCACTCAGTATATCAAACCAAACATAACAAAATGCACATGAAGTCAAGTAATCTCAATAAAATTTCACAAACATTTAATGCACTGCAATAAATCACAAAACTAATAATGTCAAATTGTCGATATATTTTTGACATTAGGACATTAAAAAAGAACAAAATGCAGCACGATTTAAGTACTTCGCCTTAGTTCGTAGCCTTATTTTTAGCTATGTAGGCATGTTGGCATGGCCATAAATTAGTAAATAGTTAGTTAATTCGGTTGAGTAGGATGCAAGTGTGTAGTAGTCTACTAGACTAGTTCGTAAAGCAGACGAACGTGCCATCGACTCATCGCGATACTTTTCTTCCTTCCTTTTAATGCTAATTGTGCCAATAATGCGCGCTCGCGGATTGCGGATACGCGACATGCATCCATCCGTTCCGGATGTGTGAATACCGAGTACAACAACAACCATCAGCTAGAATTTGATAGCTACAACAGCCAGCTACTCATTACGTGCGAATGAACACTGCACACGTGTCGAATGTACTAATGTATGTAGATATTTCGAAAAGAAATGCGTTGCGACACTTTTGCTTTGCATAGTTGGAATGGATTAGTAAGTGCGTACGCGATGGAATGACAATTACTTAAGGTAAACGCCAAAAATATTTTGAATTCAATCTTCTAAGTAAGTAAATAAAGTTTTTGAATTAAGTCGATTATATTGGACAAGAACGGCGTTTGTAAAGGCTATCGTGCATGCGTAGTGTGTACTTACTTTTGTAAATTGTTAGCATCATAACTTGAGTAATTTTGATTCGATAACAACGATTTTTGTGTTAAAACAATCACAAATATATGGAGATTAGGCCAAAAATAAATTTATCTTCATATCTCTGAAATATTGTTAATAATTTAACCTTAGAGTTAAAATTTCGACATTTTTTATCAAACGAGTTCAAATTCATTTATCACCAAAAGACGAAGCAAGTAAAGATTTAATTTTTTCTGTATATCTCTACTGAATTTAAACCCTAAATTCTGAAAGGAAAATAATGTCTTTTGGATCATTTCTTGATAAAAATCGCAATAAGTAGAGTTGATGGAATGTTGCCAACGAAAATTTCATCAGTAATTCAAAATATCATCTGCAGAAGTTTGAAATTAATTAAAAAGAATAAGAAACTATTGTTAGTTATTAAACAGGTGAATTCAAGAAACTCTAGAATAGGGTTTCATGAGACTCTCGAACCTCGAGACGAGACCTAGCTTACGAATTTCGAGACGAGACAAGACTACAATTTCGAGAATTTCGAGAAATCCCAAAATTTTTTGTTGACGTGGTGAGCTCGATTTGATTGCAAAATTAATACAATTTAGTTACTAGCCCAATTTCTAGCCCGAAGTTACAAATTACACGTTACAAAGCAAATACAAGATGAAGTTACAAACACAAAGACAAATTAAAAGTACAAACACAAGGTGACAAGGAGACAAAAAGTGCAAGTTATAATACTGATTCAATAGTGGACATACTCGTTTGGTCGCTCAAGGCAAATAAAGAAATTTGGGGTTGTTAGGACTTATTTAAACTTGGAAGTGATCAGAAAAGAAGGGAATGTGATTTTTGATTGGATGAGTAATAGATGGAAGCTGAGTTATGATTACAGAAAGGGATTAAGAGGAAAGCGAATTAAACCACAAACACATGTACACAAACACAAATTATATGCCATTTAAAAATGCCCAAAATTACATTAACAAAAAATTTAGAACTCACCAACAATTATTTTTGTTGAAATTTAGAAATGGCGATGAGAAAAGTGAAAAATGTTGAACTGAGTAATTTATATCTAACTTTAATAGTTATTCATTAGATGAGGGTTTCGTAAAGTTCAAAATAAAGTAATCAACATATTAACTGAAAGAGTGAAGAAGGTAATATCATTCGGAGGGTTATCGATAGCACTATTCATTTGAACTTGTTCACTATTTTCGTACAAAAACGGAATAGCAAAAGAACTTCGTCAGGCACCAATGTGTCGCGCATGTGCTAATTATAAGGTTGCTCAAATGCACCATCGATGCACTTGTCGATAATACCTAAAATAATTTCTTGGAAGACGTTCATAAGCTTTCAAATACAAAACTTACAAGACAGAAAGAGCAAAATTGTCAACAGTCACAACTAGATGACTACAAATGAAGTGTTCTTCAGTAGACGCAATGTTTTGGCGCGAAGTACACCGTCGTCAATACTGCACCACTGCATCGTTTGTGAATTTTAAATCCAACTTGAGACGAAAAATAATTGTATCTCTTCCCTCTTGTAATAACTCATCATCTCACTCCTCAATACAGCTTCAAATAGAATCAAATATTTAGATAATTATTCCCCACAGAAACAAAATAATTATCTATTTTACTGATTTATTCCCAATTTAATTTAATTCTATAGCGATGTGTAGATTCAAATTTAATTATTTATTAGCAACAAAATGTTATAAATAATATTACTGTATTCTTTAAAATATTGTTCTATTGTTCTTATCAATCGTTTTTTTTTTGGATTTGGAAAGTTAGAAAATCTCAAAAATCTCGAATCGGGCCGAAATTTTTATTTTGGGATACGAGACAAGACAAGACAAGACGAGAATTAGTAATTTCCTCGAGATTTCTCGTCTCGTGAAACCCTACTCTACAGTTATAACATCTTCCCAATCAAAAAATCATAAGCATCTTAAATACCTAATTTTCACCTCGAAAAAGCCGAACCAGTAATTACGATACGAAAACCATTTAAAACGGTTTTAAATTATGATTGAAGTACATTTCCAACTCCAAACACGCATTAATTAATCGTTGATTTCTGAAGCGTAAACATTATCTATCCACACACACAAACATTTATTACATCTCATAGAAAGACATGTACCATACGCGTTTTTTATTGATATACATGCATGTGTGTTGACGGCAAACATAAAAATGTAGCCATTAATTAAACAAATTAATTTTACGGCGATTTTATTACAACGTTAAATAGCCGCGCATTTAAATATTGATTTAACATGCGTGTGCGTGCGTGCGAACGTCGTCGCATCGCTTACGTATAATTCGAACAAACTTAAAACAACAATTTTATACACTCGTCGTCATCTATCCGCAATAAAAACTGAAAAGAGAATAATTAGCTAATTGAATGAACTTTCGTTAAAAAGTAATACGCTCGTCGCATATTGTGATTTCATTCATCTCATTCACATTTCACATCGTACGCCGAGACATCAGATTTCAGACGGTAGGTAAGCTCGATTTGAACTGACTTGACTGAGTTTACACTTAACTTCAACTGCTTGTTCTTCTTGTGCGCCGCCGGTGCTCTGGTTGATGGTTGCATGCGATCTTATTCAAAGGTATCAATTTAATTCGGGCTATGGCGAATTTGCGCCGCCGGGCTACAGACATAAAAATACCTCGATGTGAAAACGACGCTTTGCTTTGCTTTCCGCGTTTGCTTGCTATCATACGATATTTAAAACAGGCGGCGGTAATAAAATGATTCATGTTTAAGAATTACGCATGCGTGGTAGCATTTACCAATGCTATTGTTGCTTAATTTTAGAGATATTTGAAATATCATTCAATTAACTTAAGATGTAAGAAACCTTACTTAAATCATTTCTTTTATGGTGACAGTTTGGACAACTTAAGTCATGCTTTTCGAGAATTTCTCTCTGTGGTACGTACCACGCATGCCCGGTAGTCTTAACAAACGTTATTTCAAAATTTTTATTAAGAGGCTCATTTACCTGACAAACTGTTTCTTCGGGAGGCCAGGGGTGATTTTTGCCTTCAACGATATATAAGTCGCTATAGTTATAGTATGTTTTTCGAGATTTTCAAAATTAATTTTAAATTATTTCCGATTTGAAATTCGAAAAACTAAAACGATTGGAGCATAGTTTTTGGCATCTATATAATGACGCAAAAAAAAATTTGAAGAAAGTTTAATTAGTGTGATCACAATCAGTCTCGGCGCTAACATGGAGTTTTCTATAACAGTTTGGAGGTAAATATGCTTCTTAAGGGTGGACTAAACCCTGCAGACCCTGCAGGGTCTCAGAAATTAAGTAAATACTCTTAGTTTTTTGTATGTTGTAGAGCAACATTTTTACTTCTTTGAAACAATTTTCTCGTCCAAATATATCGTTTTTCACCGTCTTGGCAGCTGCATCCGTGTGCGGTCTCCGAGATGTTGCCTTTTGCTGGCTGCATGGTTTGCGAAGAACTGGTACATCGTAGAACAACCGGACTTATAAAATCAAAATCTATATTTAATTCTCTACCATGTAACATAAGCATTTTTTCAAAATTTCGAAGGTTAGCAAATTGACGGCAGATTAAAATAAGAAGACTTTTTTTTGCCTAAAAAATCGATCTTCAAATGGACATATAAAATCGAAAAATTAAAATATTTAATTATTTATTGCTCTAAATACGGTCCTTCGTCAATAAGTAAATAAATAAATGATCCTGACAACCCGCCATCAGGGTGGTCGAGCTTATCATACTGAATTATGCATTGTGCAATGTACACAATTAATTGCATTAATTCATCGGCTCTACACACGCATGTATTTATCTACCGACATTTCGCCAACAACTGTGCGAACATGAACGAACTGTTTGTTTAATGTCGGCTCGTTTTCGTGTTTCCTGTTCCTTGCTTGCATGTTACTTTTTAAACATCGTCGCTTGCATGCTACCATACCACCATGCTACCTGTATGTTAATACAATATCGAATGTCGGAATTTTTTGCGTCTCAATTTGAAACTCTTCAGTTGTAAATATTATTGTAGTCCGCTGTCTTATACTCTTGTTGAGGTCATGTAGCAGCTGGCGAGCTTCATTGTTGTGCAAATTAAATGTATTTGGTAAGGTTCTTACAAGACATCTTGCTAACTTCCAACTTCCGCCTCTTTCAATATCATAAGTTGTCAATTTTTTTTTTATAGAATTCGATGGATTTCGGCGTTTATCAAAGATTTAGCTTTCTATGTGTCTTCGGCACGGGATGGACACCTCATGCCATGCTCTTGCATAAATTTTACATTAACATGCAATAAATAATCATGTTTATTTGATTATTTATTGATGTAAAGCATTGGACAGGAAAAAAGTAAAGAACGACTGATAAATTTACTTAAGAGGCTCATTTACCCGACGTACTGTTTCTCCCGGGAAAAACGGGTTGAAGTGTGCAGCAAGGAAAAGGTAAGGTCGAATGCGTATTGCTGCGTATGTTTTAAATAAAAAACGGGGGGCCAGGGGCGATTTTTGCCTTCAACTCGATATATAAGTCGCTAAAGTTATAGTATGCTTTCCGAGATTTTCTAAATTAATTTTAAAACATTTCCGATTCTAAATTCAAAAAAGTAAAACGATAGAGTCATAATATTTGGCATCTATAAATTTATACAAAAAAACAAAGAAAAAATGCTCAATTAGTATAGTCACAATCAGCCAAGGCGCTAACATAGAGTTTCCTATACTAGTTTGGAGGTAAATAAGCCTCTTAAGTAATATATTTAATCTTTTTCTTTTACATCAATCGGTAAATATATAAGTAAGTAATATAATATACGAATTGTCAAAAGTATATTTCATATATTTGTCTATTTATTTGTGTTTCAAAAGTAAATAAAATAGAAACTCAAACGTTAAAGATTGCTCGGAGTCTGCAAAGGCATTGATTAAATTCGCATTAAAATCACAATTAGCCCAATTCCCGCAATACGGCTGCACGCAGTTGATAGCTGCTCTTTCTTAATGTGCGTTTATAATTATAATTGTAGCATCAATCGCCCGATTGCTTTCTTTTTAGCAAATACGAATCCATTTCAACAGTTAAGCAACGCTAAATATTGCTCATCAGCAGGTTTGAATTGTAGTTCTTAAGCGGACACATAGATGTCTCTGCAAGTCCAATCAAAAAGACAATTTCATGAATAATATAAAATTATATGAATTGTTAGTAGTTGTTAGCTCATTATAATATGATTTATTGTAAAATTTAATAAAATGGTTTACTATAATTTTCATAAATGGTATTACATCATATACATAACTTTTAGTTATCTATTACAGATCAAAATAGCTCTTCGTAGAAGAAAAATTGATAAAAATGATCAACGAAGAAGAAGAAAAAATGAATAAAAGTGTTTTATATAATAAATATTTTAATAATTAAATTGTTAAAATAAAAGAATTATTCTAATACCTTCTAATATTTAATTTCAATCATATTGTCTATTTTAAAATGTTATAATATTTAAATATCGTTTCTATATTAGTTGTTAGTTTAATGTGAAGGTGGCGTGTCAATTTGTATTGCAGAAACAAGTGCTTATCGCTATCGCGCATGCTCCGCCATTTTGTTTAAGCGTCGCTTTTGTTTTTAGTTTCGCGTTTGTTACCGACTGCAACCGCGCGTGAATTTGTAATAGTTGAGTTAAAATAATCTAAAAACGAATACATCGAATGTGAATATAATCGTGTGATCGTGGCAATGTTAATCAAGGTTTTGTTAAACTATTTCATTATTTACATTTTACATTCGGGAAGAAGACGTTTGTTTAGTATCAGGGTTATTCAATAAGAAGTGTAGTCCGTGTGAGTGACGCTATCTGAATCTGAAAAAGTTGAAAATTAACAATTAAAATTGCTGAGGAATTATTGCTATAGTTCAAAATTCATTAGTTATAAGTACATTATATTCCAAAGAAACCTTCAGAAGATCCGGAATTTCAAATTTATTAATTAAGGGTTATAAATTAGTATCAACCAATTTAATTGTTGGTTGTAAACATTTTCTTTCAAGTACTGCAATGAGTGTTACAGTTTCATATTGAAATTAAATTGCAGAAAACTGAAAATTGTCATTTATCTGAATGCTTATTACTTGTTGTGAGTGAGTAGTGAGTGGTCTTCGAAGAATGGAATATGGATACCAAACCAACTGCGAAAGAAGAGAAAGGAATAGGTAAGTCACATTTAAACTAATCGAACTAAAATAGAAATATATGAAGAAGACAAGTAAATAAGAACCCACTGCTTATATATTTATGTTATTATATTTGTTTGAATAATATTACAGTACAATATCAACACATAATTGTTGTAACAAAACACATTTTTTCATTATTTGGCCGCATACATTCTTCATATCTGTATATTTCTAGAATATATATTGACACAAGAACTTTAATCTATACTTAAATGTATTACAATAAGCAAATCTTAACAGATTGTGTCATTATTTTATAATTATTACAAGTAGATAATATAAATACAAAATATTCCTTTAATTCATTCAATTATTCATGATATATCACAGTTTTCAAATTTATAATTTCATCGTCGATCGATTTTTGCCAATTAATAACTTTTTGTAGTATTTTCCTCTTATAATGAATAATAATTCATTGATTTAATTTAATTATAAATATAAACATGAATTAGTTACTATTATCATCAATTAGTTACTATGGTTGTTGTTAAACATCTATCTACTTTATGAGATAAATTGATTTTAGAGACACATCTTCAAAACTTTTCAGTATATGTATATACAAGGTGGCGCAAAAGTAACTTCATAATATGAATCGGCCGCCATTTTTGCAGATGGCGCCAATTGTCACTGTGCTTTGACATTTATGATGTAGATATATAGTGAATAAGTTATCAACAAGCCATGAAGCGATACACTCCTCAAGAACGTGAATTTATTGTTATTGGTGTTAGACACCAATTTCCAGGTTGATTGATCTCCCGTTTTAGAGATTTGAACTGGCCGTTCAGACCACCAGATCTAACAGCACCCGACTTCTTCCTTTGGGACTTTTAAATATCTCGCGGGTCCCACAACAAACCACGAAATCAGCAATTTTGCTAGCAACAATTGAAAATGCAGTAAAACGAGCGCAATTATGCATCAACTCGGGAGGTGGCTATTTGAACTTTATAATTGTTTTCAAGTAATGTCATCAATTTTACACTTTTGATAAATACAAAGCTCCTTTTTTTCATTTTGCAGCCAATGCAAATTATAACGTTACTTTTGCGCCACCTTGTATTAGCATAGCTGATATAATTTACATTAGTATTGAAATATTAAAAAAAAAAATACAATAGGAGATAGACAAATAGACATTAATAAAATTTGATTGTTTAAGTCGATAAACAATTAATTAATAAGTGATATGCTTGTTTTTACAATGCAGTAATTCATTTATACCGTTAATTATTTTCATAATAAATTGCACTCAACTAGCCGTTCATATTTACTTAGAAATCTACTTTATATATTTCCTTTTGAATAGTTTTCGCTTGAAATTATAGTTATAGTTTTGTTACATTTTCATTGTGCTTTCTTTAATTTACATTCTTTAATGTGCCACAAAGCTGTCAGGTCTACGTTCTAAAACTCCCGAGCGATGTGCTCGCTATGAGGTAATTTAAGAACGCAGCACTATCTTAATAAGATTTTAATTGTTATAACATCAAGCAAAATCTCTCTCATCTCTCTTTATGAAGTTTTCTCTGGTCCTTGATATATTCAACTTGTATCTATGTATAAGAGACAGTGCACATTGCAGATAATTTAGTCGATTTCTTATTCAGTTCATATTATTCTTTCCTTAAACTGTTGGCCAACTATCGGCCGACTGTTAAATCAGTATGGGGCGCGCATAGACGCCGATTCGGTCATTTCGCTCTGAATTTTGACGAAAAGACCTTTGTAAGAAACGGCTTAATGACTTCTCCGATTTTGCTTGCAATAATCTCTTTCTGTATATAGGATGCATCCAGTATTCTTGGTTTTCTTTTCTTGAGCCGTCTCCTTTGTAGTACAAACAGTCGGCCGACAGTTGGCTTATGTGCGCACTCAACACCAACCCAACACTGGCAGCCAAACTCGACAAAACGATAAAAATTCTGCAATGTGCGCTGTTTTTAACACAATATATTATAATAAGATATAATTATTATTATCAATAATAGAATAAAATTATGCATAGATTCTCTACATTTCTTGCAAACAAGCATCATAGCCCATTTACAGCGCCAATTAATTCAGTCAACAAAAACCTATCTTATCTATCTTTGAAGCTAAAAGCAATATTAGCCAACAAACTTATTGAGATAACAGATACATATTAAATATTATTAAACTCCCAATAATTTTATACTACTACCACAATCTCTCATATACTAAAAATTCTAGTGTCCTAATCGATTCAGCTCAATGACATCAATTGTCATAACATAAAAATATTATTAAGACCTTATCAAATCAATATTATAATACAGATTCTACTACAATCAAGTACATATCTACTAATCTACTTATCTTATACGTATATCTATACTCCATAATATAATCAAGGAAACTGTTTTATAGTTTGTTTATAATTCTTCGCGACTAGATCGCAATTTCGGATTATATGCTGTCCGAGGTACGTACTCCTTCAAAGAGAAATATTTGGCGCGATCGTCATGATCTATTGCAGTTATATGTTGGAAGCAACAGGGTAGAGAAATCTGCGTTTTGGGTGGCAAAGGTGCCGGTTTTGGTTGTTTGCGTTCCTTCTTCTTCTTCTTTTTCTTGCCTGGTGTGGATAACGAAATGTTCTCTGGATCTGAGACAAGGCGTTCGATGTGTCGCCACATGTCGTGGGCAGCTTCGTCTTGGTCAAAGCTAAATCCTATTTGTATCGAATGATCTTCCGAGTAGTACATCGTATGGAAGGTGGTCGATGAGACTTTATATGAGGTGAGATTGTCGATGGTGTCTCTCCAGAGCATGAAACATGTGCCACGTTCGGCCAGGACGATTTGGATGCGGCGTTTTGTACGGGATCTTGCGGCACCATCGTCGTGGATTACGACTGGTATTCCGGTGAAACGAATCTCCCAATCTTTATTTGCTGGGGATTTTGTGTAGAGGTTTGCTAAGCAGCCACTTACATAGACCTAAAAAAAATAGAAAGAAATTAGTAAATTGTTGGGGTTTTTGGGTTCTATCTTCTTAAAATCACATGAAATAGGATTTGATTTTGAAGCTGTTTCTTTAAGTCTTTAAGTCGATTTGACACTTGGTTTTGCTGTTTCTTTGATATAACTATATTGTAAGGATAGTTTTTGCATATGAACTATTTCAGTCATTGCCTAAAAAGGTTTTAGTAGTCAGGATTAAGAACAAACAGGCACAATAATCAAAACCAGTAGGGAATGGCTAACAAATATGACTTTATACAACATGTCTGGCTTTACTTAAAGGTGCAAACTTGACTTTTTAACTTCCACATGTGTTCCTACATCTAATATACTTAGGAGGCATTTACCCGACGAACTGTTTCTCCGGGGGGCCCGGATTGCTGAAAGATAAGGTCAAATGCGTTTGCCGAGTATGATTTAAGTAAAGGACAGCAATACCAGGTTGTATTTTGGTGACTATGGCCTGAGTAAATGGGACAAAACATTGCGGCTCGTGACTGATTACGGCCAGGGTATTTGATATTTTTGCAAAATTCGGAAAGTACCTAATTAAGCGATAATTAATAAAGGGCTGTAACGAGGCCGAATTTGCAATTTTTGCCTTCAACTCGATATATAAGCCGCTAAAGTTGAAATAGGTTTTCGGAGATTTTCTGAATTAACTTTAAAATATTTCCAATTCGAAATTCAAAAAAGTAAAACAAAAACAGCATAGTTTTTAGCAAATATAAAATTACGCAAATTTTTTTTTAAAATAAGCTCAGTGTGATCTCAATTAATCACGACGCTATCATGGAGTTTCCTATAACAGTTTGGAAGTAAAAAGACCTTTTAATCACAACATAATGCGCCAGTTGAATAATATACCTATACTATTATTGTATTACCATTTATGGATATAAATCGATTTGAAGCAGCCTATTATGACCATGGTAAAAACAAAGCCAATTTTTAAACTGTTAATATTTTAAAAATCGAGTGCAAATTATTGTTTCACAAATTTAATTAGCATAAACGGTCTTTGTATATTTGTTAACATACAAACACTATCGTGGTTTACATTAATTAAGATTATAAACCTATTTTTAGCAGTAACGCTTCCTTTATTTTAACACCACATCCGCTTTTCTATTAGATAACTTAGCTTTACACTATACATATATGT
>JARJDU010028070.1:0-12002 GCA_030264695.1 Lissagria laeviuscula | reverse complement strand
GCATTTGTTTTTATTGTTTAATAGTAGTATTTAATTCCTCATTTATGTTATTTCCTCAATTTTGGTCCGTTATACCAGATGTTAACAGATATTACAATTGATATTTGTTATTAGATTTTCTTAGATTTTCTTTAAAATTTCATATTATTATAGCAATATATCCTCATCAGAGATGATATTGTTAGTATGTAGCATCTTAAAACAGTACTGATCATTAATATCATTACAAGTATTCACAAATGTTAAAAAAATGTACAAAAACATTGAAAACTTAACTAAACTAGTTGATTATTGTATTAAAATTTACATAGTTACATCATTTTATATTCGCAATACGTCAATAATTACAACATTTATTCCCAACTTTCATTGTTATATTTATTTATTTTAATTATAGCTGTTTTTGCATACAGCTATGTAATGAGAATGATTGAATTGCATTGAATATTTATTGACTGCCTGTGTTTCCCATTAAATTCATGATTCGTTTTAGCTTTTAATTATAGCTTAGTAGTTTTCATTCTATTTAATTACATATTTACACACTTACATTAATATTATATGAATGTTACACGAGTTTGCTATAAGCTATATCAATTATATAATATGGGTTGTTAATGTTGATGTGTATTTGAACGATTGGCGATTGGAAATATGCAATAATTATTACGTTACATTTTGTTAATTGATATGGCTACAATTCTTTCAACTTGTTCGTTTTTATTTTTATCTAGCATTAAGATTATGTTCAATAATTGTTTATTTATGTCTAAATTTTTCGTTTTATATTATTATTTTTTGTTGATTTGTTAATTTTAAACTGATAATAGATAATTTTTTTCAGTAAATTAAATTGCAACTAAATATTGTTGTAATTATGATTGTGATTGTAATTGCATGATTTAATAAAAATAAGTTTATGTTGGTTTTACTCAAGTCAGCTTAAGGTGTTAAGGTGATAAAAAGTTTGCCGAGTTTATAAAGGCACTAGAATAACTAAACTTTTAATAATTATCTTTAGATAAAAAAAATTATCACTAATATAATAAAATAAAAAATTATAGTGCTGAAACTAACTAAAATAATATTTCAAGCAAAGTTATTGTTTTTATTCTGATATTGAGTAAAATTGAACAAATCAAGCATTAGTGCATATTCTAGATATATTTACTACATCATAACTATTTGTTATATTTATATCACGTATTAAAAGTTTTATAATAAACCTAATTATATAATATCGTATTTATTTCCCTTATAAATAATGTTATTTTAGCATTACTTTAACCTTACAATTATTTTTATTTAAATTTGCTGCACTATATTCAAACGTTTTTATACATGCATTCTCATAGCATTCCCAAAATCATAAGTAATAATATGTACAACTTTTGTGTACTATAATTAATTATTGTCATTAGTATATTAGTGTTTTCGAAGTAATATATGATTTAGAATCAAATATAAGTTAACAACATAATCACTTCAGCAAAATTATATCATTTTCATCTTAATTTACATTTAGCTTAAAATAATTTTAATCGATAAATATGTAAGATTTAATTATTTAAATATATTCATTGTATGAAAAATAAAAATATAATTAGGTATTTATGAATTATGATAAATAATATACCATTATTGATAATGTTAATTAATAATATGAATAGATAGTCAATTTGAAAGATTAAGGAACACATTCAAGCGGTATTAGTGCAGAAAGTTTCATTTTCTTTACTCTTGTCGCTGTTACACTTCTTCCGTTGTGAGTTCAATTTCAATTTAGCAAATTAATGCAAATCGGGCGTGTAGCCCAAGTTCTTCCTTTGTAGGAAGAGATGGATTTCTCTGAAGTTGGGTCGATCCGATTCATTACGCTGCCAGCATTCGCACATTAAGTCGAATATCTCTTTCGGGCAGTTGATTGGCACACTTAATAAGATCTGAAATTAATTACAAGCAGTTAGTATTAATTGATATTTAATTAATAACGATATATGCAAATAAATTATAGTTTGTTAATTAAATGTAAAAAGTAAATGCTTTTTTTTTAAATGTTTGCTCATGTTATGACTTTTTGTTGTTTTTATGATACGAGAGTGTGACCTTTACCTGAAATAGTTATTTTCCTATGAAAAGATGTATACAGTTTGTCTAGAAATACTGTACACCATGACAAATATGACAATCTAACATTATAATAAATAAAATTAAAAACATTTTTATCAAAATCTTTAAAAATATTGTTATGTACAATTTTGTTGTAAGTATATATTAACCAAACAGAGTGGAACACACTGTATGCAAAATAATAAAGTATGGAACTCACATGTTTGCCATTATCTTGATAGAAATGAGTGACATTTTCGATAACCTTCTCGTCGCTCAAATCTTCGAACGGCTGCTCCCTGGCGAACGTCAATATCTCCCACAGCGTAACGGCGAACGACCACACATCGCTTTTCGTCGTATATTTACCCTTCAAAAAAGAGAGCATCGAATTCATACATATATATATAAAAGTCGGAAAAATCGAAAAGTCCACGACAAATCCACCCCCGAAAAAACCCAAACGAATGATTAAAGCTACTGATGAGGGAAAAAGCAGTCTCTACGCTTAGCCTGTCTGGTGCGCGTTGTTGATGGTAAGTATTAGTTAATCGAAGCAAATCGAACCTAATCGCACTAATCGAGAATGCGAGAGGCACCTCAAAAGACCGCCGAAGTCGTCGCTAAGTCCTATAGGTATAAGTAAGTCGGGAGCACACTAAAGATCTCGGGTGGGCTTAATGAACGGCGATTGGATTACTAGGAGATTGGACTATTCGCAAAGTGGAAAGTGGCAAGTTTGCTCACCAACAGAATACTCTCCCATGCCATCCACCGAATTGGCAAGGGTTGGCGACTGCCGATGCCGTTGCTCGCGATGATGTCGTTCACTTTACTCCCGCTACTTGAGATCTCACAATAATCAGCTGCGTATGCTTCTCGATAGGTCCCAAGATCGCTGATTTTTATTTGATAACGTTGGCTTACTAAGCAATTTCTGAAACATTCCCAAGTCAAGTTAGTCATGCATCATAGTAAAAGACTAATTACATATTTAAATAAAACAAAAAATGGTAAAACTTTGCAAAATTTAAATTTAATTTCCTTTTCTAAGTCATTAATTATATTATTAATTCACTGCAATCTGTGCAAAGTTTACTTCCAAGATTGTAGAAAACCCCTTTACCAAAGCAGAAAACATAAATAAATCAAGCAATTAATAATTGCAGCGTGATAAATGAAGTAAATAGGGTTGGGATGTATGTAGTATTGTAAAGTCAAGGCGAGCTTGTCAAACGACAAGTTTCAGGAAAAACGTGAGCGGAAAAGCGGAATTTTAAAGCAGTAAATTGGGTAATTAAAGCAGAAAGAGGGTGGCATGGAAATAAATAAATAAGTTGTGCTTCTCACACAGTGGGTTCCGAAAACACTAATTATCCCAACTCCTTCGAAAACACCACCGATAACAAGATTCCCCCAACGATGTTAATTCCATTCACTTCCTGTATACAGCTTGCTAGTCAACAAGCAGTATATCTTAACCCTTAACTACTTTCTCTATCATCGCTTCCAACCCCAGTTCACCTCATCGCCATCCCTTCGAAAATTAAGATTTCAATTAACCAGCTCATATTTATGCGCGGCAATGACTTATACGAAGAAGAAGTAGGAAGAAGTCGAGCGACCAGCTTGTCACGACATATTCTCACCCTACACACCACTCCAACACCAACTACGCCCGAAATCCTTCGCTCATAAAACGCGAGCGTATTTTAATTACCCGACGTTCGCCATATTATAATCGGGCTTCTAATAAGTCTCCGTAACCCAAACTAGCGACTAGTAAAGGGAAGCACACACTCAACAGTCTTAAACTAAACACTCGAAATAACTTTATAGTAAGTACAATAAGTAAGTAACTAACTAAGTAAGTACATGCTAGACAAATAAAATTTAGGTTTTGGTTCCATAAATTTACAGGAATGTGATTAGAATTTGATCATCATTTAAATTAGTTCTGCGTATAGTTACCGTCTTTAAAATGCGAGTGCTTGTTCAAAGAGATGATGGAATATTTACCTGGTTGCTAAATCCCTATGAACATATCGATAATTCTCCAAACACTTCATCCCGGAAGCAATCTGCGTCGCCATGTACACCAAACATCCGTAACTGGAAAACAAACAAACGATTCAGTCAGTCACGCGGATCTGTATCCAATTACAATCAAATAAACCAAACCACCGGAATCGTATCATCATCAAAGACTAACCGTGCGAGAGCCAAAGATGAAGACAAACATGTACTTACCTTAAAGTATTCGCGCCTGAAGTCAAGGGGGTCGTAGTTTCAGCCACGTGCTCCTGTAAGAACTGGCACAGATCACCCATCTCTAGATACTCACGAACTGCGCAAATAGGTTGAATGTCTAACCTTCCACCAAGTAATTGCGCTATATTGAGATCTTTTAACCTCGCTAGGGATCGCACCTCGGTAGTGAACTCTTCCCTCAGCTCTTCAAAACGCAAAGATTGCACCACAACCAATCTAGGATCTTCGTAGGCCTGTTGCATCTTGCACAGGTGATAGTCACCAAAGCGGCCTTCGCCTAACTTTTCGATTATCTGCAATTGGTCATATGGGACCATGTCGATGACCACGTCTTCTAATTTCGGCTGCAGTATCGTCTGATGATGTTCAGGACTGAGCGGCAGCAAAAAATGCCGACTCAATTTGGAACGTAGAGAATCTGATGGTGTTAATGGAGGTGAATCTAGGTTTTCTCGGATGTCGTCAGTGGCATAATAGCCACTTGGCGGTGGTGGAATTGGTGGTGGTTTCGGCAGGAAGTTGTGTATCGAAGGCGTCGCATGAATTGTCGATGAGGTGTAGTCTCGACCTAAGTGCGGAGTGGCATAATCTTTGCAGACTACGTCAGGAACTTCTGAAAGAAAGCGAATAGAAAATATATTTCTGAAGCAAGCTTAAGAACTAATTCAAGTAGTGGATATCTCCTATCATCTACAATCCAATCGACGTACTTGTGAATGTTTGAAGATTGAGAGTTGAGGTAGAGGGTATAATACGTTTTATCTGTTTGTATAAAGCGGCAAGCACGTTTGCATCGAAGCAAGAGCAAACACTCCGACGTTAATCCGACGACATTGATGCAGACAATCAGACAGGTAGAATTAGAACTTGCCAATATCGTCCTCAACCTCAACGCACATAAAACTTCTACGTCGTCAGCCTTCTATACAACACGATTTAAATACCAGTCACTTACCTGTGTAATCTGGACTATGCGGGTGATGTTGTGAATGCCGTTGCTGCTGCTGTTGATATTGCTGGGCTTGCTGCGGCTGTGATGCCGTGTAAATTGGCCGCAAACTTTCTTGATACAACGCTACCTTATCGCACTCGTCCATCTACAATTTTACAGAACATGTACAAAAGCACGTGCTAGGTAATTCTAAACATTGCCGTAAAACATTTTATTTTGAATTAGAGGAAGCAGAAGAAAACGGTTAATGAGGATTAAATTGTGCTCTGGGAACCTGGATGAACTGGATGAAGATTCAACTATTAAGATGAAAGTTAACGGCTTACCAAGCAAGAATTATTCGCTGCGAACGAATGGGAACGTAAAAGAGAAGTGAAAAGTTTTACAGAGGAAAAGATCTTGGAAAGAAAAAGCAACAAGAAATCTGTTTGAGTGATAAGAAGGGCGTGCGACGCGCGTTAAAATGCAACCTGGACTCGTTATCTTAATAGTTCTCTATTGTGTAATATCAGGGGTCGAGGTGGAGCCCTTAAAACGGAAATTAACGTAGTTTGCCTGCCCTGCCATCTTCGTGGTATTTTTTTTTGGGCGATAAAGACGACGTCGACAACGACGAAGGCTTGTAGATTTGCACCGCGAAGAATGTAAAGTAAATGAAAAGCACCCCAAGGTGAAAGGAAAACGAGACCGCCACATATCCTGTCTAGATGTCATCGCAGAAAGGTAGTAATAGTCATGTTTGTTTATGACAGGACAACTAGATGTCTATAGTACACAGCGAAAAAAGTTGACAAAAACAACAAGAAAATGTCAAACAAAGGAAATTAAAGGACATTTAGAGGATGTGCGTTTACCTTCAGGTCGTCATCATAACGTTTGATGTCATCGCGTTGGATGGTAGATGAGACAGCGTGTGGTAGTGTTAGAGTGGCAGCGTTCAGTTTGATGCGTTGATTGCGAAAGACGATGAAGACGATCGCACCTACAAGCAGCAAGATGACGACGGTGAGGACGCCGATCACGAAGCCGATGTACGGTTTTGACTCGTCGCCGCTTCCTGCTGCCTCGCTGCCGCTTCCGGCAATACTTCCGACTGGATGTCGATTAAAGTTCGTTTTCGCCGATACTGTCTTCACTTCGTCTCTCTGTAGCGGATATTCTCTTCCTTGATCGTGCTCCTGATCTTGATCATCGTTGTCCTCTTTGTATTGCGTATGCTCCCCAACGTAATTGTGATCGGGAACGTTGTACTCCGATTCGGGAATCGTGTCTTCCTCCACTGTCGTGTAATTTCCGTTTACTACCACTGCAAAATATTAAATAATATTAAGAAATCGAATTAATTTTCATATTTTTCTGTTTTGATCTAGAAGCTTTTTCTTTCATTTTTTTTCCTTTCTTATGTTCATATTCCAGACTGACAACATAATTAATTGTGCAATTCGAATCCGATCAAAATCTCGATTCAAACCGACTGGCAAATAGTGTTGCGGGTCTCTTGTCGTTAGAGTTAAAACATAAAATCGATTGGACTGCCTGAACGAAGTAGAAGCAGTACGTACGTACATACATACCTAGTCCACTATGCTTTAGACACATTTGATTTATTTGATGGAGATTAATGCGAGCGTAACGATTTAACATTTTCGACTGCAGCTACCGAGTTTAGTGCATGAGAAGTTACTTCGTGGTCGGTTCAGGTTCAGAATGCATCCGAGCATAACAACAAAACCTTCTCTCATATTACATAATAACCCCCTCAAGCATCGCAAAGAAGTCTTTATTGCGTCCACACTTGAGTTGTTATATCGAAGTCTGGTTGTCAGAACAATCGTTCATTTACCTATTATTTCGTTCTATGTCAAATTGTGTGCAGTTATTATTTTCTGATTTTCTACTAGAGTGCTTTAGTATATTTTCTTTTTATTTATTGATATTGAAACCGGTGGAAATCTGTACGTAGGAAATAGCTGCGTTTTATCTTTATTTTCGGTTTGGGACTTACTTGAATCGAATGAAATTTCGCTTAGCAGAATCCAACGGGAAGCGAAATACAGTTGTAATTTGATAAATTTCCCTATGCGATTGTGAAGCTTTATGGTGACATTGCGTGCATGCTCTAGTACCAAATCTGGCATATACGAGAAATGCACTGGTTCACCATGATAACTGTTACCGCTGATGCTGAGGAAAATTTTCGCATGGGAGAAAACCTGCAAATTTAATTTGAAGTTAAGCAATTTTATTAAACAAAGCTATATACTAAAATATATGTAAGTTCAGTATGTATCGAAAGAGATTTGTTACTCTTGCGTAAGCCTTTTGTGTACCATATACCATTTGATTCTTTTCATTCTTTTTTTCGGGAAAACGCTTGACATGTTTATGGCCAGGACTATAGTCCTACATCCCGATACAATATTGCTATATGTACACCTACGCGGTAGCAATAGCCGTCCTCGCCTTCGCCTTCGTGCCCTTATAACTTTAGCTTATGTAGTTTTCTTCGTTGTGGAACATTACGCCCGTAGTGGTGATAATGTAAGAGGGGAAGAACAGTCACAAGAGATAAGAATGTACTCATAGGCGAAGGTAAGGTGAACACAGGCTCGTATATATAGAAGAATAAAGGTACTTACGTAAGTATAGGAATAGATAGACATAAAAGTAATATACCTGCACGTCTTTGGTGAATAGGTTGTTGGTGTGTAGGTGTGCGGCGCTGAAATTTCGTACTTTATCGAATTCGAAAACTAATTCCAAAGGATGTCCTGCCCAGCCGGCCGTATCGTTGCGCCATCCGACCCATTCGTATGCTGGAAAATTGAAATTTTTCAACATTTTGCCGCACGAAATTCTTTTCTATATCGAAAGGCGCATAACATAAAATGTTGCTTTTCCCATCTACCTTCCGTTCGTGTAGTGCTTTCATATGATTGTACTACACATATACTACTTTTATTCGAATCAAGTACATGAAAGTATGAATTATGGGAATAATAAAAAATATTGTAACAAAAAGTAAATTGAACTGAAAAAAAAGATTCCAAAAAGTTATGTTTATTGAAAGCATATTTAATATTTAATGGATTTTCTAATGCTGTGAATAATTTATATTAGTGAAACAGTGAAATATGTTAATAAAATTGAGATATTTTCTTAGCAAGAAATTTGCTTATAGGAAAAAAGCATTTTTTTGTGTCGCTAATCCAGCAAATAAGTCTATATTTTAGTAAATGAAATAACTTGAAAACGGTTTTACCTAATTTTTTTGTGAGCTAAAATTCTATTAATTAGTATGAAATCTAATCCATTCATGAACATCATTTTTCTCTTAACTTTCATAACTTTTTCTAAATTCATTTTGTCGCAAGTCGAAACATTGTGATAATACTATGATATTCCATTTCACCCTAAATCATAAGTAAATTGAAGCAAACTTACAAAACTGTTGATTGTTCTCAAAATCAGTTGTAAAATACCTATAAAGGTTTCAGAGTTTACTAACTTGACAAATTGATTTCTTCAACAGTTTGTGCTAAATTAAAAAAATTAAAACGAAAACAAATTCTTATTTTATTCGATCAAACTGCGCTGTATTTAAATAAATTGTTAATCATACTTTCATTTTTGTACCTTATGTACAGGACAAGGAGCCAAATGATAAAAATTGCTTCCTCCTTGGTTTTTTACCCTTACGCTATAGATGGATGGTAACAATTGACTGTTAGTCAACCGGACTAGCGCCTTCAAATTAGCTTATCTTGGCAATTACCAACCGGCTTTACCCTTATAGGGCAATACTGATTAACCTTCTAGAAGTATATACAATTCCATCGTAAAAGTATATTAAAAGCTAGTGGTGGAAAAGATTATACCATTCTCTATCAAATATATATATCATAAGGCTTATTATTAACACTTAGTTTTCAGAGCAGTAAATAGTACCTAGTTTTAAACAACAACAAACCAAAAAAAGACAGCATATTTCATGCATATTTTATTTTTTTGATTTTGTGTAAATACAAAAGCTATACTTTTATTTATTTATTTACTATAAAAATCAATATAACATTGCGACTCACATCCAGAGGGCTTGATAGGATTAAAATAAGTCTACGTTACAATATTGCTAGATCAGGTTCAGGTGCACACAATGGACCCGTATTTATTTTATGACTTTGATATTTTTGGTTTTTCAGAATTGAATTTCTGAATAGCTGAGCAGACTATGGTAAAGATGATATGCGACTGGGAATTTAGGAGACTGAGAGAGACAGTCAGTGGGATACAGAAGAATAAACAGTCATGAATATAAAAACTGTAAAATGCAAATGGAGGCCTTTGAAACGTTGTAAATGTCTGTTGGATGTCTGGATAACTTTTTTTAAGCAATAAGTATTTTATTCACAAAGCAAATGTCTAGTGAAATGGCAAAGGTGGTATATCCTTTTTTGTAACTTTGTCATTGATTAAAAGCAACAGAAGTTTATTAATCAAAAGTATAAGCAAACAAACACAACTCAATAAAATATATTTATAGATAATTTTTTGAGCCTTCTATATCCTTAGGAATATCCTGCAGAATTTCTATACAAATTAAACAGCTAAATAAATTAAACTTCAAACAAATGCATGTATGCATTATACCCGTATTTATTTATCATGGCGTCGGTCACTCAATTCACAATTAGTCATTTAACATGCACTGCAAGCAATCCGGAAACGAACGACGCCGATTTATTTTCCACTATTTGATTTGCAGCAAAAGCGTGCAGCTTTTGTTAGTATTGTTGTACTGCTTGCTTTCTGCTGGCGGTTACAAATAAAGGTCTAAAAGCATCGGTTTTAACAAATAGCAGCCGGTAGCAGCAACTGACTGACTCAACTCGTCGCTACCGAACGAACGAAAAGCTTTGTCATTCCATTTCGGCACGCGGCGCGGCATGGCGCGTACCGCACACAAGCGTTCGTTGCATGTTTCTTGCTGACTCCTGCATTACATACCAACTACCGCCTCCAAGCGCTAGCAGCTCTTCTGCTTCTGCAAGCCGCCGGTATTTAATAGTGTTCCGCTACCACGCTGCCGCCTCCAAAAGCCTGGTTAGTGTGAGTGACGACGTAACATATTGACAAATGAAATTGAGTGCTGTTGTTTGCCGTTCAAGTTGTTAACGCTCAACACCGGGTGTTCCATCTATCTACAAGCTTTACCATATAGAGGAAGGAAAATATGTGCTGGTTTGCTGGTTGGGGTAGTGTTAAACTGAAACGATTCATGAGTCTTTAACTGCTAGCAACCTCTAGACGAATTTGGATTTGTTTTGGCACTGTTTGTTTCACTCGCCTCGTTTGTTATCCCATACAGAGATGTGAATTGTTTACCATGAATTGATGAATTTTGACCACAGAATTTTTAACGAACATCGTTCACTTCCTATTTGTAGTTCCAAGCAAATAACAAATAACATTCGCTTCAATGTTTCAATATTACGTTTACAGCGTGTACACGTGTGTCCACAGGATATGACGACTCCACGAGATAAACCCAACAGCTACCGGGTGCATCACACAGAACACAGTACCAAAACAAAGAAAGCGACTTTTGTTGGAACTACAGGAGAAGAAGTAGAAGAAAAGCAAACAACAAGCTCGGCTCAGTTCAGCTCGCTCGGACGGGAAGTAATATAAATGTAAATCGGGTCAGTTGCCCCCGCACTTCTTCAACATAGCCAGAGGTTGCCCTCCTGAGCTGAACCCGTTTAGCGGCGACAGTTCTAACCCATGCGAGACGTACCTTTGCCGTGACCCGTGTCTAGTCTAAAATTGTCCTGGCCCTTACGACCGTCTACCAATTGTCCCAGGCCGTGCGTCAGCATGCCGCCTTCCTCTTTTCCGTCGTACGTCCTGTCCGATAAATCCATCTCAGGACCACGCTTCAGTCCTTGAGCGCCGGAATAACTGATTAAGCCATCTGGAAGATCAACGAAATTGAAACATGTATATAGACAGCAGTTATTTTAAAGGAGGAGATAGGGATTTACTAAAACTTGGAAATTGTTTAAAACACTTTTATACGGAAAATGGAATAGGGTTGGATGATTAATGATAGTTAAATACATGATTAATGAAACGACCGGAGTGGGAACATTAAAGAATAATTAAGCATCAGGTGCGCTGTTAATTTTCTTAATAATTTTTAATCGTTTTGGCTATAAAAGTCAAGCTAAAGTGCATATAAACATAAATAACGACTAGTTTATCCATATAGAAGTTATGAAAGCAACTAACAAAACTCAATGAATAATAATCTATATAAGAGAATTGAAAAAAATTTCATAAAATAATTAGAGTCATCGAAGTCAATGCAACTCCATCTTGACCTCATCTGGCAAGTTCTAAGCTATCGGCATTTTCATCGACCCATCCACAGTGGGTACTAATGTACTAAATTAATTTATCGCCAACTTTAAATAATGAAAACTCTCCATAGCCTCGTTTAACGATACCCATGAGAGAAATGGCTTTCTAGCTTCCCGTATCCGCATCTATTTGCAGACAGTAAAGACATCGGCTATTTCATTCTTTGAGGTTAAAAGACGGCTTGCCTCTAACCCTAAAGAATGAAATAGTGATGGAGGGAGAGTAACTAAGTTGAAGATATCTTCTG
>JARJDU010028056.1:0-12352 GCA_030264695.1 Lissagria laeviuscula | reverse complement strand
GATAGCCCAGAAAGTCGTGAAAATAACCATCAGCCCGTATAAATCGCGATTAAACAAAAAATAAAGTTACCAAACCAAGAAATCAGACTGCAAACCATAGTCAAAGATGATATTGAACGATGAGCAAAACTTAAGTGGAGCTGGGTAGCACTTGTGGCCAGAGAGAACGCCGACAAATAGACCCACAAAATTACTCACTGGAGACCAAGAGTAACAAAATGAAGCATCGGAAAACCACAAAGAAGGTGGCTCCATGACATTAAGAATTCGACAACGAAAACATGGCACCAAACCGCAAGAAAATACTCGTCATGGAACAGTTTAAAGGAGGCCTACGTCCAGCAGTGGGCAAAAAGAGCTATAGAGAGAGAAAGGGAGCTCATAATGCAAATTGTTGTTAAAAAAAGCCAAAGGTGCAAGTTAAGAAACTAGCAGTACAATTTAGAAAACCGAGTTTTTTCAGTTTGGACCGTTCACACAAACCACATTGCAGATGAAACAATTTCAAATCATATCAAAATATCAATTCTGATTTACTCTCAATTCTCCCAAAATGCAATGAAAAGGTGCTGAAGTGCTGTTTAGGACAAGTTGGTACCAGATGGAAGGAATAAACATTAATCATCAGTGTTAAAATGTACCCCGCGTTTTTTTTTTGTGTGCCACGATAAGCAAAGATTGAGAATCACTGTTGTAGATATTATTCAATTCTTCATTGAACAGCACAGCATGGGATTAATGGGTTATCAAAATATGAAACAAAATAAGTAACGAAAATCTTGGATGTACCCAACACCGGTGACATAACCACAACTTTAATAACTAAGCAGGGCGACTTGTGGTAGGCAACGAGTGCGTATCAAAGCCGTAATATAAGCAGAAACAGCAATCTCTCCGAAATAAAATTACATGTCAACTTGTCCAACTTCTCGACAAAAAGGATTCTCTATAGTAAACAATATGCTTGCTGTGCTGCGTCGGCCGTCAATAACAAAATACAGGATTAACTAAAGTTAAGTTACCTTAACTTAACCTAACAGAGAAAACCACTGCAATCCCAATTGCAATTTCCGGCAAAAGATGTTTTCCATCTCCTCCTCATGCATGCATGGTTTAAGCGGATGCAAATTATGCAACCAGGAGAAAAATGATGCTGTTATGCAAATGGGCGCGATTAATTTACAATGTAAATGAAGACCTTGTACAGAAATCGATTATGGTTTTAATCGACAGGCGATGAATAACGCATTCGGAGTTACATTGTTGCGAAAGAATGTAATCAGCTCGCGTCAAGACGGATCTGGCACAGTTGGCTGCGCGCTTCACCAGCGCTCGTAATGACAGCCGATCAGCGTGCGTGGCGGCCTGGCGGCGTGTCGTCGTCCGCTCCTCTCCACGACCGAGTCTGTTTGACAACAATGTCAGAAACACTCTAATTGAACGTGTCGCTTCGAATTATTCCAATCTCCTGCTACGTCCACCCCTCACAGTTCGCTCGTTTGCACAGTTACCTTACCATCTCAAGATGGGCCAAAGTTAACTAAATATACACGCATAGTTAACTTTTTTCCCTTTATGGAATGATTAATGGTCAATATACACTATAGTTTCGGTCAAATAACATCTATTTCACGTATTGCAATATACCAATGCGTAAAGTGTAAGCTTCATGGCAATGCCGCCACCTAACCGCACCGTACCGGTCTGGTGGGATACATTAGCAGGCCCGTGCCGCTCCCAGGTAATTTCGTAATGGCCGGTTTCACGTGACAAGTGCAAACAGACTCTAATCGCCCCCGTAATTTACTAATTATCGATCATCGCCGTATTACTCCGCACTGTTATTATGCTCCGTTAATATTCACCGGCATGCGTTTTTAGGCTCGTTCGTTGGCACACTTTCATAATGCCATTCGTCATGTTTCCTGCCAGCGAGGTAGAAGCGAGAATGATCGAATCCTATGGGAGTTATGCAAATGGCCGCTGGTCAAGTAGGCAACTAGTTATTCATGCAAGTGGGTTCGGTTACCTACAGTTATTATATTTATATCATGACGTCAGAGCGAGCGTGCGAATCTTGTAAATCTTTCTTATGTATCTTCCTTTTCCGAGTTGAACGTAATGAGAATAAAGCAGAAGAGTTTTGTCGCCGTCAGGGTTGTGTAAACACAAGTCATAAATAAGCCTCGGAATAAATCTCTTTCATAGCTTTCATTACGCGTATGCGATATAAAAGTTGCTAACGTCTGCGTTTATAACGCATAACCTCAAAATTGATGGGCGAGTTGTGTTGCGAGTATGATAGGCAACCAAATTCACCATCTCGACTGAAGGCACCCTGCGAGCGTATCATGTTTAAGACTGGCGTAGAAAGAAATAACGGGGAATGATATCGCCATCCGGTCGAGAAGAGAATATGAAAGTGGTGTCAGTGTATCAAGCGTACGAGCCTCCGTGTCCTGCGGCCGGATTCGCACTCGTCTTGCTTGTTTGTCCCTGTTTACTGATTTCCCGAGAGTCCTATCGATTGGAAGGGGAGGGCTTCGTCTTCGCGCACACCTTGCGCTTCACTGCGACTCAATAAATGCGAGCGACACTGGTGGCAACTTAGAAAGTTGTTTCGGTTGCCGAAACAACCAACACTTGCGTTTTATGTCTTCTCGCTCGCAAGCAAAGCTCTCACTATAGATAACCCAATTCACATACTTTGGGTATTATATGAATAAACGGCAATTAAGTTTTTTTATTTTATTTGTTTGTTGCAATGAGTTTGTAGCGGAAACTTTGACAATCTGAGTGAGCGTCAAACACCTTAAAACATAATCACGGAATTGGAATGAGACGCACGCTGCCGAAACATTTAAGCAGCGAGTGACGAAGTTCATGAAAGTTCCAACTTCATTACTGATGGGCCAGAGCCTTTCGCACCGTGTCAAGACTCTGCTTCCTCGGGGAGCTAGCGATCTGTGTAACACCACAAAACGGTTATAATTACTTAATTAACAACTTTACAAATGCGATTAGAAACGGTTCGAAATGAAATCTCGCTTGCTTTGTATATATTCGTGTCTGTCATTCGCTTTTCTAACAAATTACATTCTATTTATTGCTGTCATATTTTGTTAATAAATAGACACGACAAGAAAAGCTTTCTCCTTTTTCTCATCCTGAGCTAATGCTACTAAAAAGAACTCTCAAAAAGTGAAAACACTTTTGGACTTTTTGTGCTTTTGTGCAGCCATTTTAATTTCGACTTGTTTACCGAATGCGCTCGCCCATTACCTATTATCCGCCATTTGAAAAAGTCGACTTAATCACAAGCGTAAAAAGGCGCACAAAGAGTATTCGAGCATAATTAAAAAAGTATTTTTTAAGCCGGTCGAAAGACGGCGAAAGAGAGGTTAGGAGAGGATGATAGCAGCCAGGTAAATCTGTTCTGCGCTGCGGTTCGTATGATGGCATAGTGCACAAAAAGACGATTTAATCTCGAAGGCGCTCGGTTACCGCTGCGAACAAACAACGTATACAACCAACAGTACACACTCAAACGCACGTATTGTTACCGCTATTTACCGTGTGCGCTAAGGATTTCCACTTACTATGATGCCGTCATACTCGTAATTGCGATAAGATACTGAGACTGAGATAGTGCTAGATTAGGCATAGTCTAATTCTCCGAACATGTCAAATTTTGAGAGACAGAGCATGCTGGAAATGCGAACATACAGAGTGTGTCCTAAATATAAATTCGACGATCGGCAAAATGTAATTACACAGTAAATATAATTGCTCAAGTCGGGATAGCTCGAAGCGAAGAGATACGGATGAGAAGCAGATTGACGGCGGTGACGGCATTCGGACGAGTCAACAACTGGAAGGCAGGCCGACAAATAATTCATTATTAATGCCATCCCTCAAGGATAATACCTTTGATGATAGCACGCTATGAAGGATTAAAAGCTTCTTATAACGTCCTCGCAGACGCTCTTCGCGCGAAGTAACTAGGATACCAATACCTATAGCTATTTCAATCTTGTAGGAGGGAATTAATTCAAGGACTCGGAATTACATTCTACCTGATTTTTTAAAACTTTTTTTGGTAAAAAATTGGGTTTTGTGTAAATGTACGAATACTTGGTTGCTTATATAATCAAATATGTGAACTAGCTCATACCAAGTTTTTGGAATTCAAAGGTGGCAAGTTGATTAGCTAGTGTGACATTCGAATTTTCAAAGTTTTCATGCATTGGGCACGTGTGGCGCCCACATTATCGACGGGTGACGCGTGATGCACTGTGTTTGCCGGTTATGCGACGCGTCCGCATTTCGTATGGACGCCACGTGAGCATGGCAAACAAATAACCGCAATGAACCCACCGACATGGCGACTAATTTATTCGATACAAGCTCGTAAAATGTACAAAAGCCCAAAAGCGCCCGAATTTCCTCTCCCTACTTCATTAAAGGCTTTTAAAGCAAGCAGTTTTGTCATCAGTTGAAACTGTACCCCCACCACTCCCCTGTGGAAAGTTTTAGAATTCTAGCAACATCAACTAACATTTCAAAAAAATTTTGGTTAGAAATTGGTTTCGAATCAGGCCAGCTGCTTCGGATTGGAAAACATCTGCCTGGCCCTCAGATCAAACTGATAAGGCTGTGAACAGTCAGAAAATAGAAATAAAGTGAAGGGACACATATTAGAGTTGAGCAAACAAAATGCAATGCACGGGACACGGGTCGGTCGGTATAGGAAGACCTGCGATATAACCTAGAAACGTGGCAAGCGAACGCGCAACAATATAACAAGGTTGTGACTTGAATGGGAATTGACAGGTGTTTATCTGTCGCCCTCATAAAACAACGACACACATAAAAGCTCACCTCGCGCTTGATAAAATGATAAAACGAATCGACAGTTAGCGTTGGCACTAGCGAAAGTAAATGTAAATAATAAATTCATCAACAAATGTTCATCATAAATATTACAATTAATGCACTAACTACATCTTGTTAGTGCAGTTGTTAATGTTTTACATTGCTCTAGGTGCCAGATGGAGCTGTACAATCAATCCAAGATTTACTTGTAGGTACCTACTACATGGCCATGTTATTTGATATGTGATGATGCGATGCGACACTCCATCGACAATGTCCAACAACGTCGTCCTACGTTTTCCCGAGATTCATCGAAGGATATTGCACACTTCCTTTCTCGCTTCGATTCAGTCCATCTTACATTGTCTTGATACAAGCCGGTGGTAACGAAATTAATTTTCGAAATGATCAAAACAATATTTGTTTTCTTCCTCTCCATCAAGTTCGATGACGGCGGGGACTTACATCAATGCACACAAGGAGAAGAGTGTATTATATAAAGGAGGACAGCAATGTGGACGAGATAGGACAACTATGAGACTAGAGTGACATGAGCGTTGAGTTCGTAAAAGCTGTTTCATAAGGTTATGTCAAGATAACAAAAAAGCGGAAATATAAATAGATTGCGAAGAAAAGACAAAATCAGTATAAAGACACATTTGTTTTAGTTAGTGATTAATGAGAAATTTTCATTAATCACTACACAGAGTGCAATAATTGCAATAATACTGGGTGTGCTCATCTCTGATTATAATCATGATTATTAAGGTACAGCAAAAGTGTAAATGTCTCTGCGTGAAATCCAGGCAATCCTGGCGACTACAGTCGTGTCTGTTTAGGACACAATTTAAATTAGCATTATGACGGCGGCGCGCAAAGCGTAATACGCGTAACACGATGAAAGGTAAACTTTCCGCAGAGTAGTTAAAGTATGCCCCGCGCCGAAAGTTAAAGTGTAACTGATGTTATGAACTGTAGAAAGTGTTGAAATGCGAAATTGCTAAACTGTTAATGGGAAGCGATCGTCAAACGAACTCGTATCGTCATACTACCTACCTAAACTACTCTCATACCCGATGTTTCGCAATTCGTCAAAAAATCGCTAAAGTCGATACTCAAAAAAACCAGCTCACAATAAAAATCATATATTCGCACGACGTTTGCTTAATGATCAATTAGTAAATTCATTCGTTTATTTATAATTTAGAGTTGGTTAAAGTCAACATTTGGTATGTCGTTGCGGCACGTGTGTAATAACGTGTTGATATTGTAGTTTGCGGATTTTATGCTGGAATAGGGGCCTCAGAAGCGGCATAAACAGAACGCAAGAGCGCTTTGCAATGGAAGGTATCGAGTGCGAGGCGGCGAGTCGAAGGTACCGTACAGACCAAACGCAGTGAAGGCGCCGGGTAAAGGCTTCCCTAGTTATACATGCTACAGTACAAGTTTAATAGTTGGGCGCGAGCTACTTTGATTTCCGACGATTCCCATTATAAACTCGTAGCGAGCGGGAACTAAACCGCATCGCTCACGGATTTCCTGCTACCGATTCGCACCGTTGACGACAATGGACGCCGTTGCCATACCGGCAGCGGCAGGAGCATAGTCTAAAAGCCGTGCGCTATTATCCTGGAAATCGTTCCCGGCTTTGGTTGGCCTCTTCGCTTTTAATATCTCTATCGAATTGGTTTTGCAATTATCATAAGGATACCACTGATCTCCAGATATGATCTATTAGATTTTACATATTAAATTTCTTTTCTGATAAATTTACGCTTTTTGATGTTAATTATGAAAACATGAAACTATCACAGAGCACTTGTAAGGCGAGTAACATTCGAGTAAAAGTTATGAGGTGAACTTGATACCACTGTCATATCTTAGTAGGTAAGAAGAGAGCTGCTTGAGAGCAGAAGAGCAACTGTGCAGGATTTAAAGTTTTAACTATTCGCCAACTTAACTCGCGATGAGTTGCAAGCACACGCTGCACCTTCCCACCTGCAGGCTATTGCTATATCTAACTACTCGCAAGATCTTCTTCATATAACGGTATGCAACCAATTACACATCCCCTACAATACCAATAAAGACACCATAAGTTCTACTTTCCTATCCTGCGCGCCTCACGCACCAACAATAACAACAAACAAACAAACGCGCAGGAGTTACAGCCAAAGCGACGCCGCAGTTATAAATACGTGCCTGACCGCCAAGCGACATAACTTACATGACATAAGAACCGCCGTAAAATAAACTAAAACGCTAATTCCCCTAATTATTGCCCGCGCTAATTTATGAGGCGGCAGCGATGGCCGTGGTGGTAGCAGGAGAGCGGGCAGTAGTAGCTACTAGGTTGGTAGGTGGTTTAGTTTCGTGCACATGCACGCTGCCCTCACCCCGACACACTTTCCCCTCATCATCTTCCCACACTCCCGACCCCTCGCGCAATGAGATAGGGCACAGTGCGTTTGTGTTTATTTGTGTCTATGTGTCGTTTGAAAAAGCTCCGCTGCTCCCCACGGCTTGATTCCCCCACCTCCGTCTCTCCTGTTGCGCTTTCTGAGCGGAGCATATGCCTGCGGAGGTGGCGGGATGGGATCCATATCGCGCACACGAGGCGCAACAGCTTACGCGGGCAGGGGCGGCCGCGCGTGCTCGAGTGGGGGGCAGGCGCCGGCGCCCTTTGCGCGCTTGGGGTGTGGCGGACGCCGGTGCGTTCGAGGATCGCAGTTGTCCGTGCAACTGTCGAGCGGTGAGCAAGCTAGCAACCAACTCTGCAGTCGACTAGAACTCTCGCTACCCGCATTGCACGACGCAACGCAAGACTTTGAAATTTCAACAGCAAGCAAAAAGACAGACTAAAATTAATTTGATGAAAATAATTAAAATTTATATTAAAAATTGCGTTCCATCAGTTTTAAAATGCAGTTTAAATAAATTTTGAATAAAGTAATGACAATTTTGCTCGAGTTATGGTATCTGCAGACGCGAAAGAACATCTCCAACTCTTGGTAAGTTTATATTAATTAATTATATTATCTACATAATAAACAAAATTAGAAATTGATAAAATTGTTTGATATCGAGACAAACATATAAAGCTGTTGATCATGATGATGATGAGGGAGAGAGGGGAATAACTCAATAAAACTTTGCGGCAGAGCATATTGTGTTGTAATAAAGTCGGCGACTTGAGTAAACACAACCGCCGTCGGTTTTTCGGCGACTGGAGCGGTAGAGACGGCATGTGTGCGAGCGCGGAGACTTGATACGAGATAAGGGGCGAGATTGCTTCTTGGCGAAAGTTGCAAAAGCAGCGCAAGATAGAGAGCAGGAAAGCAGAAGAGATGAATAGCAAACTGTGTGTATGTGGCATAGCGTGCGGGGGTTGATGTGTGCTCGGATCGGAAAAAGCCAGGCAAATAATTTCCCAATTTTCTCCGAACACACATCATAGATGGATAAAGCAAACAAACATGCGACGCGACGGGAAGTTTGGCGTCGCGGCGCATTCTCATGTTAGCATAGTCCAATGAGACAATTGAAATTTTCCTTTATAATTCCGGAAATTTATATTAAACTTTTCATTTGCCCCCCATGCGTTGCTAATCAATTATTTAACCAAAACTGTGATAAGCTGATAAGAAAAACACTTGCATTAAGTACATTTATGTGTGTTATAGTATTAATAACCGATATATAGATAGGGATGGCTCAGTTAGATACACGTTTGTTGAGCAAACAAAAAACAACCGCCAACTGCAGAACAAATAAAAAGCAATAAAACACACAGCCGGTGGTCGTGTGCGCACGGTTGGCATCCTCGGGCGCGCGAAATGCGCCAAAACGGCGGACAATGAGCGAATAAATTGGCAAACATTTGCACAATGATGGGAAAGTTAGCAATCAAGGTGTTTCCGATGACTGTTGATAATATTGCCAACAAACTGATAAATTGTATCGATAAATTAGCAACAAGGTAAAAAATCAACGGATATAATAACTGAACAATTCTTAAATTATTATACACTCATATCTCGGTTTAACGGACTAATAAGAGACGACCTTTGTCCGTTAAACGAAAAATCCGTTAAATTAAAAGTCTATGCAGGTAAGCAACCACACATACTTTGAAGATCATGAAGATGCCTACGCGAAGAGATTGACAGAAACGTCAGCTGTTCACAAAAAGCTTATCTTGACAGTTTACCATAAAATTTCCAATGATTTAAACGCTTCAACTAAAACCGCTAAAATTCTTGTTTGTTTTGCTCTATCACAGCAGTCCAATATAAGAATAAATATAAACATTACAAAAATTCATATGCTTCCAAACATTTTCTGACTTATTAGCGTGTCCATTCACAGAAAATTTTATTAAATATTAATGTAATTCAGATATAGATTTCTTAATATCAGACACAGTTTGTTTCTTAACCCTATATTCTATACACACGTGATAAACAACTGACAAATGAACTCTATTATTTTTGGTTTCAGAAGACATTGCATTTAAATAAATTACATACGGATTATATTTATAAGTCTGTAATGTGTCGTTATATATACCTCAATTTCATCAAATAACATTGGTTATCTAACAGACATTACACAAAACAGTAGTAATACTATAACACCCTAGAAGGCGCGCCCAGTCCGTTAAACGCAAATTTGTCCGTTAAAGCCGATATCCGTTAAATCGGAGTCCGTTAAATCAAGGTATGAGTGTATTAACTTATTATATTTATTACCTTTTATCGATTGGAATATTCCATGTTATCAGCTTGTAAACATGATGGTCATACATATTCATAAACTTCAAAATTTTCAAGTAAGTTTGATGACTTTTTAATGGCGATTCCTCAACCCGTATGGTTTGAAAGACAGCTGAAATTAAGTCAACTCGTTCGTCCTGAAACAAATAAGAACAATGACACAATATCTAAAATAACTAATACATTCATGTAGAAAAAATATATTTAATTATTTATAAAAGAAGTTTAACTATATAGCAATATATGCATAAGTCCATTTAATATTTCTCTATAAGACACTGACACCATCATCAATCTACATTTAAATTCATCCCTCAATTTCAACCTAAACCCGAAAACAACTACAAGGACAGTTGTATATAACCTATAACTAAATAACTACATGACTAAATCCCAGTTTGCAGTTTGTCGCTCGACTAGACGTCGAAAGTTATAAAGCGAAACGCAATATGTATACTATCCAGATTCCCGAATCCAGTCCCAGTCTACAAGAGACGTGTAGATTGTGCTCGATTCGATTCAATTCAATTCAAATCAGCGTTTCGGCCACTGGCATGGCACCACGGTTTGTTGTCAATCGAGCAACGCCGAACGGGATTTGCGTGTTTCAATAATTCGCATTGAACGAGCGCCGCGCGCTGGATGAATTTCGGCTTCTTCACCGTTTCCGTACTTTTCAACCGAAAGAGATTTTGATTAAAATCTCTCGTTTGCAATCGTACTGCAAAGATTTCGCGATTGATTGAACTTATGAAATATCTTTTATATATCTTCACCATCACAAAGGCGGCTAGCTACTGCTGCTGTTTCAATACTCTTTGATTGGTTTATTACAAGTTAAGCCAATAAGGTAAACGATTGGTTATAGATTGACAATTTAATTAGATTATTTTTGTTGCCAACGCAGAAAACTTGCATATAATTTTAATAAAAGTAGTACGGCTACCAGCTACCACGTAGATACAAATGAAAAAGTGATTTTTTAGCGTAGCCGTACGTCTGATGCATCCGTGTCGATGTCGGTCCGATAGACGGTTAATTCAGTAAAAGCTTTCTTATGGACACGGGAATGCGGGTTATAGCTTCTCATCGACATTTACACCCGGCGTTTATGCGTTACATTTGTACACTTCCTCCGGGAACTGGCTGCCCTCCAAGACGAGTGTGTTGACTCAGTGTCTGTCTGTCCGCCAGCGGCGCCTTCAATATCCCTGCCCGTGGGGCTTTTATTCCAGTAGGAGGTACATAACGTAAGGCAACCCAATACACACCTTTTTAAAAATTCCGTCTTGTATGCATTTGTATATAGCTAGAAATCTTTCACTCAAAACTTCTAAACTCAACAACAAATAATCCTTCTTTAGAATTTTTGATGATAGCTTAAAAAGTTACCTTCAATCAGTAAAATATTATAAAATTGGAAATAATCTCTTAGGGAAATCTCCGAAAAATGTTAACGGGAGCAAATACTGTCGAAAGAGCTGAAAGGCGCGCTCGTTAGGCCAGGATTTAAAAAATATTTACTCTGAAAGCCGAACATGCTCCCTTTTAAAGCTAATAAATTATTCAGAAATGTGCTACACTCTTTACACCTATATGTAGCTAAAATGTATACAAAGGTATGCTCATGTTGTGACTGTGAAGCCGCTGCCACCGCCGTCATACAGTGTTGTACACTTCCCATTTTTTGTTATTTTACTGAATAAAAGGACTACGTATGTGGTAGGCAACCCGTCGACAGACTATGATGATACTCGTTACATACAAGCACTTATATATGGCTTGAACATATAGCGCATTGTTATATTTTTTGTTTGGTTAATTATATACATGTGCGCATGTGTAATAATATAATTAAATTAGATAATTCAAAGTAAAGGTAAATTTTGGTATCATATTTGAGTTGTACTTGGAACATGTTGTATATAAATGTATAAGGAAATCAAATGAATTCAAATGGCTCTAAATTGTTTTCGTTATGGGACCTGTAGCTGGGCCAAAGCCGGTTTTTCGACAGGGAATCCCAGTAAGCAAATCCGAACATTGGGATAACTGGGGGGAAAACTCCACAACGCGCGCCGCTTAAACGACATAATTTAATGCAATGTGTAGCGTAATGTAATGCAATACGCCCGGAATGGAAATGGCAACGAACGCGTTGAGGGAGTGCTAATAAACTCGTTTAGCACTTTGCATGATGTGTTTTCGGCAGAAATGGTAATCTATCATGAAACAATATACGCAACTTGTGAAAAGAGAAAGAGAGAGAGAGAGAAAGAGAATAGAAATTTTGAAAATGAATAAATAAGTTTATTTCTATTGCATAATCGGCCAATTGTGAAAAAATCGTAGAGTTGTAGATACTACCGCAGTCTATGGGTAAAGATCGGGGGCACCATCACGTAAGTAAAGCACCATCAGAACCGGCATCAAATTTAATAAGGAAAATTATTAGGAACATTAGGGGCACCACATGTGACTCTTGCATAGAGCCCACTGTGTCGCTAATACTCTGGCGCAGTCTTTGGCGCGTTTCAGAGGCTCATTTACCTCCAAACTGGTACAGGAAACCTCTTGTTAGCGCCATGACTGATTGTGATCGCATGATTTTTCCAATTTTTTTTTGCGTAATTTTATAGCCGCCAAGAACTATGCCCCTATCGTCTTACTTCTTACAATTTCGATCCGGTAATATTTTTAAA
>JARJDU010028051.1:0-10085 GCA_030264695.1 Lissagria laeviuscula | reverse complement strand
GCCAAAATTGTCATTTTATTTGATAGAGCCATGCTGAATCCGAATGAACTGTAGCGAACATTAATTTTTGGGCTTTATGTACAGGATAAATAGTCAGCCAAATTGAAGGACTAGCTTCGTGCTTTGTGCTTCGTTCTTTAACTTTGCCACGCAGGTGAAACCATTCCTAAACCGAAAGCACCTTAAAGTAATGTTAAACGACTTTACGATTATTAAATAGTTATTTTTGATGGAATTTTAAATCAAAAAAATATTCAAAAAATATTTTATTTTAAGGCAGAACTATACCCTGAGACTTAGACTAAATCGATTTCTTTTGCATTCTTGTGATCTTTAGAATGTCTTGAATATTGGTACTAAAACGATATTTTAGTATATAAACTTGATGCAAAGTTGACTCCTTGCAACTCTCTCTTAAATTATTTGATTACAAAGTAAACCAAAGTTGAAACTTTACCTCAAAACAATATTTTTTTAACTAACTGTCAAAAAATCTCGAGATCTATCTAACCGAATTTGCTAATTCTTTGCTTCTCATTCGTAGATGTTTTCGAATTTCGAAAAAATCTTACTCTACATGATGAGAATTCAATTTAGTTTTGGTTTATACAAGTCTGGTTGTTCTACATTTTACCATTTCGTCAAAAATCAAAAATCAAGCAGCTAGCAAGAGGCAACATCTCGGAGACCGCCTACGATTGCAGCTTCTAAGGTGCTGAGAATCAATATAAATATGAACAAAAATGTAAAGATGCTGCTCTAAAACATACAAAAACCCGGAAAGTAAAAAAATTACCTTAAAATATTATATTTGCTAGATCTCCTCTTGAACGGAGGGTTAGAATGATTTCAAATAAAAAGTAGGTTTGAAAATAAAACAAATTAAATGTTTAAAAACATTGACATTTTAGTGGATTATATAATGAATATTATAAGGTCCAGACTCAACTAAAAACAATGATGTTCTATTATTTAAGGTAATTTATTAGCATGTTAGACTAAGCAGTGAAAACCTCATGAGTATTCTTTTCTAAGCACGCATGTCCCATACGTGCTGTTATATAAAAAGCAATATAAACTATTATCTAATGGATAAATAATTGGCAACTTCATGTAATTTAGTCCTTCATTTAGAATTAATATTCTAGATTTATAAAATAAATGGAAGTGATATATTATTAGGCCAGCTCATCACCTAAATCCACGCATGAGTTTCTTTTTCGTTTTTTTTTCTTTGGAGTCCTGACAGGATAATTAGTTATTATTGATGGTTGTTCATAATCGTCTGGTATCAAATTACATTTCTATTTAGGCTTTTATTAGCTATCACAACTAAATTCGCATAGGGCAATGTTATTTTTTATTATTATGAGCTATTTTGAGATAAGTTGTTATCACAATTTTCCAGTTCATTTTCTTGTGGTTGAACTAGAACAGTTGCCATGAAATAATTCAAACATTAACTGAACTAAAATTAAAACAAAAGAAGCTAGAAATTATTATTTCAAGAGAAAACTATATAGAAAATTGTACATGACACAAAATAAAAGAAAAAAGAAGACCATCACACATTATGCATTGCAGGTCATACTGTACTGCACATAAAATGAGCGTCCAATTTAATAGCTATCATTGGGAATGACAAACAAGCGCAGATATGTCTGTTTGCCCACGCGTTCTGCTCATCTATCCACGCTTGCATACCACATCGATTTGATTTACAATCATCGTAATATCATGTGGATGACAGTTTTCTATTCCAACTATGCTAGCTGTTGTTTCGATGCATGTACAATCTAAAATTGCAACTCCTGCTGCAAATTCTACAGATTATATGTGAGCATTTTCTTTCGTTTCCTAAAATAAACTTTGTAGCTATCGTTACATTTGAAGATCGTTAGTACAACAATGCAAGAATGTAAGGCAACAGCTTATATAACTTGCGACTAAATTATCGCGTAGAAAATGAAATAGAAGAAACATTGAAAAAATTATTCGAGTCCGCTATTTTCACACGTTGCGCATTTTTGCATTTCGTGTAAAAACAGTCGAAAAAAAAATGCGGTCCATCCTGCCGCATTCTCTCTCTCTTCGCGGTGCTATAGTGGAAAACGTCGAAAATCGCATTTGCATAAGTTGACGTTCATTATTCAGCGTGGAGAGTGCTCGCCGACTGATTCCCAAGGCCCGAAGCGCAAAAACAAATGAAGACTTGAAGAGATCGCGAGACCGTAAAATCCGTCTGGAATTGTCAGCGCCGCTGCTCTCTCATTGCATTTTCACTCAATGTCACCTCCCATTGTTTTCAGTTCTTGTCAGATTTCGCATTTATGAATTGTCTCTTTGTAACAAGAGTCCTTTTTAATGCATCAGGATTGTATGTTACCTAAATAAACTTACATTTTATCTTCTGGTTTTTAACTTTCTTGTCAGTATTACAAGAGAAGAAGTAAAACAATGTGTGCGTCTGCACATCTCGCTATTCAAGGAAAATTAAGAATGGACGCCTCCCATCTTTGGTTCAGATCCGACATGAGGACTGCCAAAGGCACATTTCAAGGTGGTGGTCAAAGAATGAGAAAAATGTCACAAGCAGGCTTACTGAGAAAATGATACAGAGCTAAAACAATCAAAAATGCTCATATAGTTTTCGGCTAAGAGATGCGATGAACTCTTAAGCCTCTCGAAAGGCCACATAAGACTTATGACGGGCATACTCACTGGCCATTGCCAGGTGAGTAATTGTCCTCACAAAATCGTAAAGGCGGACTATATGGCCTGCTGACTATGTGGCTTAGATTTAAAAACCTCTGTGCATCTCACATACGACTGCTCAGTTTTGCAAGGACCACTCTAGAGCCTGCGGAACTAAAAGTCTATCATAGAGAATCTAAATGTTGAATACAAAGTGAACTTTTTCGTTGGTTAACTGCTGCAGGGGACGCATAATAGATCAGTTTGATTCGATTATGGTCAGCGTGGGCATGAATGCTGCGCAGTACAGATGCGCAAGTGCTTTTAATTGTCAAGTTGAGCAAGAACTGTTGATAGAGCTACAAAAGCATTTCTAAAATCATATTTTTATTTTATGAGCTGAAACTTTTGCTATAAATGAAACTTTATCCATGTGTGTGTCATTTATAGCTAATTTTGTATGACATAAAAAATCGTCAGCTGCCATGTTATCAGCGAGCATTAAAGTTTATTAAATTGAGATGATTGATGATACTGATATCAGAAATTACCACATATCGTTTTTTTTTCTCTTGCACATACTTACTCCATGCAGAATTTTAAACTCGTTCGGCAACCGCTTCCAATTTTTGTTACCAGAGGCAGTACTGCCATCATTATATTATTTAATGCGCTTCGCGGCGGTTTACACCTTACTGAATATTTTATTTGTCATCATCGCAGCTCGTTGCCTGACATCGCTTTACTAACTCACGAACAGAATTCAGAGGTTTCTATCATATTGGGGCAATATTATGGAGCAGAACTGTAAACCTAAAAGCCAAATGATAGGAGACGCACGAAAATATATGCAGCACGTACCACGCTAATGGCCAATATTGCTTGGAACGTGGATCCGGAGATTGCGTCAATGATACGGGCGGTTATCAATTATTTCACTTGCGTCATTAAAACCACTCATTCCATACCAGTTATGACTTTTTAATGTTAGGGTAAAATTTTAGTTGTTTTGCTTCAAATTTGAATGAAAGTTGAAAGTGAACATTCCTAGCAGTTCTTTATTTAGACTACTCTAGAACAAGTGATGACCTACAAATACCTGGGAACCTATCCAACGAAGAAGTTAGTCAAGCAGTCAAACTGTCGGGAGCCATAAACAACAACATATGATCAAACTACTGAAACAAAAGTCTGAATTTATAAAGCATGCATTCAGGCATAATGTAAGAGAAACGCGCGCAGATACAGCTAAAACTAAACAACTCTTTAAATCAACAGAAATGAGACTCTTGGTCGTGAGCTGGTGAAACTGTGTGAAGCTGTCAACAGTAGAACCAACCCAATTGCTTGGGAATGCGCAATATACAGCCTCTACCAAGTAAGTCATACGTCACCTTCTTGTGGTGTCCGGTGTTTAAACCAACGAGGTCACTGACGTGTGCACATGGACACTGCTATTCTAATCAAATAGCAGTAATGAAGTCATAAACAAACTTCGGGCTGTCCTACTCAGAACCAAAGGATACTGTTTAATAACAGTGACGAGATCCTATGCAAATCTCGGGGTATCCTACGCAGAACTTATAATAGACACTGTCTGAGTGATACAGTGACGGAGCTTTAAGCAAGTTCTGGGATATCCTAAGCAAAACCAATGGACACTGATCCTGTTCAGTGACAGAGTTATTAGCAAATCCTGGGGTATCCTACGCAGAATCTTACGAACACTCTTTGTGCAGTGATAAGGCAACTTGAGAAAGTCTCAGAGTATCCCACGCTCAGCCAAGAACGGTTTTTTTATGACCGACTGAGGAAGATCAGCGCACCTCATGGCTTTTCTGCTTAATTACCAAGGGACGGTAGACCGGCCGAAAGTGGAATTAGGGCCCCCATGGGTTCCTACCTGCTTACGACTACTGTCTTCAGAAAAATGAATTGGTGACCATAGCTGTCAAACTCGGAGCACCCTTCTTCGTAATACGGTACCACGGGAAGTCGAAAACCTGGCTCAGGAGGACGGATCTCGGGAGGAGATGCAATCGTGGGGGTAGTGGGAAAGTTAGATAGTACGCGTGGTGTATACCAGTGTATCGCAATTTTGCACTTACTGGAAGCACAGCTGATATCGGTACAGGCACACGGGCCTGGCACTGTGCGAAACGATCTTGCGCATAGCAAGATCTCAAACAAAGGAGCTGGTTAGGGTCTTTTCGGGTAGGTACAGCTCCTAAAAAACGATAACGGTAGTATCATGATGTAGAAATGAGATGATAGATTGTGTAAAACTCAAAGACAGCAATAAAAACATATCTGGACTTGGACGTAGTAAAGTGGTGAAGGCAAAGAAGAAGATTATGGGATAGCCACCTAAATAGGATGAGCGATAACAGACTGACAAAATGGGCAAAAGACAATGCTCCGAATACTACAAGAGCAACGGGCTGGGCTGATCACCAAAAAGAATTAAATCATCCTGGATATCTACCTTGGGTGATAATACTGCACAGTATACAGACATCAGCCTACCGACAACGACGAATAAGAGGAAGTTCATTTGCATTCATAAGTTGTCAAAACATTTTCTGAATATCAAATGCAGATAAGACAAGTTTAGGGTTTTGATAAAGAATCGTTTATTGATGTTTTTGAGTTGTTAAAATGTAAGTAATAACAAATGATACATTTCGCACGTTGGCACTCCATTCATGTCATCAAGTTCTAAAGACGTAAGAATCTAATAACAGTCGGAGCATCCTTCAAATTTCTCTCGTAATGGACGTACAATGTGAGTTATTAATGGATACGTGATAAAAGCAAATTAATTTATGTTCGGAATTGTTTGATATTAAAGATGAGATGCTGTAATAAATTATTCTTTTTTTTTAAATAAATAATAAATGAACCTAGCAATTGGGATGAAAAAACACTCTTGTAAAATACTTCCAAATTGAAATTTTGGGCTTTTGAGATAAAAAGAAAAACCAATAACATGACCTATGTGCACATGATATTTTATAAAAATATCCAACAACTCGTAAAATCATGGATTCGTTTTTTGCTAATATTATAAGATATGGCGAAACTTGGAAGAAAAGCAAATGGCAACGCTTGCTAGCTGCACAGTAAAAACGAGATGTGTGGAGCGTCGATGTGCGATAACTCTCGACAAGGCAAGAAAAGGGAAAAGTCGGGCATCAGCTATCGATTTGTGAAATTTGACGCCGGGCCAACATTTAATGAACCCACAATAGAAACCATTCCGACGCGAATTAGACAACTTTTTATCTATATTCGTCGCAATCACGCAAATTGCATCAATACTACCCTAATTTTCTAATTATACATATCAAAAGTTACACAATTAATATGTATATGCCACCCCTACGGCTTGCAGGGAAACGGGAGCTTTCAATTCAATTCACAAAGCGTAAAACAATTTCCGCTCATGTAACACAATCTATCTAATAGCAACGCTTTTATGATTCACTTAACGATAATTACGGCCGCACGGCGAATTCAATCGTAAATTTGTTGCTTGACATTATAATTTAAGATAATTGCGATAATTTACTGCATTTGCAAAGTGCAAAATGTTAAAAACAGGAAGGTTAAACAAGTGATTAATAGCAGCTAATTAATATTATTAACGACCGTCATTAAAATGTCGACTGTTGGTTTAAGCCCATGCGGCATGAAGGAATGAAAAAAAAAGCAAGAGAAGTCCGGACCGTGCTTAAGTAATGCGGATAGTGGTGAGTTCCGCTGTAAACTTTTTTTCCCGTTTCTCTTCAATTTCTCAGCTTGGTTAATGTATTTCTAGTTTGCCAGTGAATTTATTTCTCGTTCAAATTGCGCTCGACCCAATGTCGAGCTACGCCGACTACCGCAGGATTTATCTTGATCGTAACAGGCGATAAATATTCGTTAGTGTGTCGTCCTTTAGCGTGCGTGCTATGATTTCAGGATATGCAATGGACGCTCTGCGACGCCAACCCGTAACGCGCTTGCACTGCTTGTCCTACAAAACGCCTTTCTTCGACTCCTCTCTATATCTATGCGTGAACTGAATTGTGATAAGAATGCCCTCTGCCTTGCTTAGGTTTATCTGACGTTAAGGTTCTTCTACTCGTATTTCCAGAGTGACCTGTCACTTTGAGATTTCTTGATATATAATATTAATTGATTTTTTTTTGCTTTTATGTAAAAATAAATTCAGTTTAAACTATTTTGAGTGAGTTATGAGTCATAATGCAATAAGTATGAAATTATTTTATATGTTAATTAATTTTATTTATTTAAATTTTTTTTCTAAAAGCTTTAGTTATAGTCTTACTGCATTGAGAGGGCCCTGGGGGTCCTAAAAATGAGCAATTTTCAAGAATTTTTTAGGGGTATTTGAAATTAAGTAAGCACTTTGGGTTTTTTGTATGTTGTCGAGCAACATTCTTACTTTCTCAAAACATTTTCTTCCTCAATAAATATTGTTTTTCATCGGCTTAGCAGCTGTATTTGTGGGAGGTCTCCGAGATGTTACCTCTCATTGGCTGCATGATTTGCGAAAAACAGGTACATTGTAGGATAACCGGACTTATAAAATCTAAAATTAAATTAAATTTTCTACCATGTAACATAAATTATTTTTTTTATTTCTGAAAAATACCGAAATGACTGCAATTGGAAATTAAAAGTCTTATTTTGTCAACATATTTTTTTAAATGCTCATAAAAAATCGAAAAATGAAATTTTTTGTAAAAGTTTTCTGCTACATGATAGAGAATTCATATTTACGTATTGAAAGCAGAAATGAGCAAAATCGGTCAAATACATTTAGAGATTTTTGTACAACTAGTTGAAAAAACATGGTTTCAAGAAAAATCACGTTAAAGTTACTTGTTTGGTTTACTCTGTAATCAAATAATTTAAAAAAAATCATTTACAACAACCAAAGCTTTCTCTTTCTCCTAATTAGAAACTAATAACAATAAATGGAAAAACATTCATCATTAGAAAGGAATTGTCAGCGAATTGGCGCAGGTTAATTGCAGTTAAATCGAGCAATTGAATACAATTTCTGTCATATCGATTCGATTCATTGAGCTAGCTAGCTTCCAATTCCTAGCCTAGAGCGGTGTTCAAGAGGAGAAGTAACACTAGCAGAATTCAATTAAAACCTTTCAATCAGTGTGTGCGCACTGCCATTGTCCTCCTGCTTCCGCTAGCTACCCAGCACAGATCAAAAAGTGTCAATTGAAAATCTGTTTTTATTGCGATTCTTAATTTAAGATAAACTCTGAAGAACAGACGCATTTTCATTGGTTCTTTCACATATGTGATAAACGCACATCATTAGCACGCACATTTTGTGAATAGTTAGCATAAGCAGAGCTGACCTAATCACATTAGTCGACTGAACTTTGTAATGCCGACTGGACACTGTCAATGCCATCCTAATTTTATTTTCTTCTATTCAATATTGATTATTATCGTGAATTGTTCTTAGTTTAATTGCTGATGATTTGACATTGAGAAAATCTAATTATGAAAAAGATACCAAAGATCACCTAGATAATTAAAAAATTTGAGAATAAATCGTTCTTGTTTCCACATTCGTAACTTTAATCAGAGGCAATTAATTATCCAATAACAACTTTTTTCTTCATTGACAAAAGGCATTACAACAGCAACTTTTCAATGAGTAATTTTCATTTTAAAATTTTAGTCACACACAATAATGTACTAAAGTCACGTGGCAATAGTAAGTTTTTCACTGACACTAATTGTGACGTTTAAAATGTTTGAGGAGAAAACGTACGTTAATTAGATCCCGTAACAATTAAAACCAACGAAGGGATAACTGAATACAATTCACAACACATGGAAAGAGTCAGTCTGTTGTTCTTCTGATGATATCAAGAAGTGATAAGGAAGAGAAAGACCGCGCTGAAAGTTCGCCGCCTCGTCCTCGTCCACGCCGACGGTACCGACGCCCCGCACGCCGCGACGCTGAAAACTGAAACAGAAGGACCGACGATGCGATGCGGACGCTCGCTCGACGCGCGAGCACGCCGCACATTGGCGAGCGGCGGCAGATTTCGGTTCGTGGAGGCAGCGCGTCGCGACGGTACCCGGCTGCGCTGCTTTAACCGTTGCCGAGGAACGCAGCGTCGGCCAGGTGCTGATTAAAGTAATCAATTCGAGCATTTGTATCATCTTCAGGAATCTTATAATCTTACTTCTTAAGTTTCGACAGGTTAGGTTAGGTGAAACCAAATTCATTATGAATTAAATAGTATGATGATACGACCCTGAACTCTTCGTATTTTTGTAGAACGCAAAAGTGGAATAATACACTTGCAAACCTGACGCTGTTATTTGATACGAAAATGTTAAAGTACTACCGGGCCGGGCTGAGAATATGTATGCAGGTTCACCTTGCGAAAGCCTTTCCGAAGAATTTTTCCGGGTGCGATATAGGTCGATTGTAACTTTCGACGAATTGTAAATGTTTAAACGAAGCGCTTTGGTGCTCACAATTGCGAAGAGAACGTTCGGTATATCAGTAGGTATTTGTATTCTGGAGTTGCAAACATTTGTATTGAATTGACTTCCCTTTTTCTCTGCTGTTCAGGTCTTCCGATGAATAAAAAATTCTTAAATTTTGCATGCAAGAGCAAATGACATGGAGAGCTCGCGTAGATGGTTACAGTGTAGTTCAGTATTTTATTGTGTAAGAGATGGAGGCCAGGCTCAGGATGTTCAAATATTTTAGATTTATTTGATACTAAACTAATCTTTAATATGTGTATTCAATTATTTTTTCAATTTTCAACCGAATTGCAGCGCCAAGTACTGGAAATAAGTCAAAAAAGACCCATGACCTGGAAATTCTCATAAGAATAGTACATGAAACATGGGTCGGTGTAATGCCAACATTTGCAGCCGGCAATAATCATGGTGATTATATTAATTTACCACAAATTTATTACCACGTTAAGAAAGCTATTTCAAGACTCCTGATTTTCAAGGGACTTGTTTTCGATCCTCGCAGTCGTCCAGAAGTGCTTCAATTTTTTTGACCAACATTAAGTTAAATTCGACTAGAGAATGTGCACCACTAGCCTACTTGAGATTACAGATTCCAAATCCTTCTTAACATTACCGCTCAGCTGCCAGAAAAAGTAAATTGCAATACAAGTTTTAGTCTTAACCCAAATATCCAAATCAATATCTAAATTTATTTCATTTTATTAGATTTCGCCATTAGAATCTTTTATTCAAATAAATAATTAATGCTAGATCCCGAGAAAACTTTTTCAACATCCAGCAAGTCACAGCTGGTAGGCTCGAAAAGACAGCATTGACAGCTGAGAACTGATGGTTAGCATTCGAAA
>JARJDU010028030.1:0-26137 GCA_030264695.1 Lissagria laeviuscula | reverse complement strand
ATGTCGATGAGCGCCTCAAGTCGCACATTTTGGTATACGTGCCATTTCTCTACGACTGTTAGTTTAGGAGTTACATTTTTGCTCGAATTTTTGTCAAACTGCCATTTTTGCAAAATTGAATCGCTCGAGTTGAGGTGTAATAATGAGCATCAACCATATATCATTGGATAGAGCTTTGGAATAAGATGCTTTTGGTATATAATACTTTGTACTTTGGTCGGGAATGTTCTGAGTTAACGGCCAAAAACTGTAACACCGTAAAAAAGCCAAAAAAGATTTTTTTTAAATCCCCGCACGCAGTAAGCTGACAATATTCACGTTACTGAATAAGTTTGTTGAATAAATTGGATGGATTCGTTTCTTAATTAAAATGTCCGGTATAACTTTTTTTTATTTGTGGTCAAACATTGCAATAAGCGCAATAAATAGCTAAATATAAGTTATCAATTTTAGCAATTTTTTTATGCTATGGTAGTATACTGGAGTCAAAAACTCCACTACTTTTACCAATGTGGCCCTGAGTAACGAAGCATTCCTAGCGCCGTTGCAATGAAATATAACAGATTGCACAGCACGTCTTCTAGTGTTGAACGTGGACACTCCACCATCACCAATACTTCACAAGCATATTGTACATAAGTTTAACGTGAATTCAAGCTGAGCACCGCACATTATTCCAAATGACAATAACACGATGATTATTCTTGATTAGGAGAATAATGAATTAGGCAGATATCAAATGAGAGATACAACGCATGATAATAAAAGAATTAGGCATGCAAATCGCGACGACAGACCTTAAACTGGAACGCATCGTGTACCGGTGTGGCAACGCACGAAAGACGGAACGAAAGAAGAAAGCAAAGATAAGAAACCTGCTATTGTTGTTATAATGAATGCGGTGGAACACTAAACTAAACGACTTCCAGTGGCATTGCAAATGCGACAACATAAACAAATAATTAATTTGATTAAAATATATTCGATTACATTCGAAAATAAATAAACTAAATAATTTACCATGAATCTCCTAACGTGATATGTTTTTTCTTGTTCTTTTTTTCTCTGCAATTATTTAATTTTTGAGTAAATTAAGTTTTAATTTGCTATTTCTCAAAACCATAGTTTTTTCAACTGGCTGTAAATAAATCTCGGGATCTATCTCACCTATTTCGCAAAGGATTTTTTAGATATCATAAAATTTTGATTTTTTTAATTGCAAAAAAATCATATGCTGCATGGTAGATCATTTAATTTAGATTTGGATTTTATAAGCCCAGTTGTTCTATGCTATACCAAATCTCCTCTAACCATGCAGCCACGACGGTGAAAAACAATATATATATTGACGAAAAAAATGTTTTCGAGGATGAAACAATGTTGCTCTACCACACATAAAATTCGCGGTATGTTAACTTTATTTCTAATACCCAATTTTTATTTAGTAGCTTATTTTTTAGGCCTGCAAGGGAGACTTAACTCCTTGCTGCCCCCTTCTCCTACCCTGAATATATGCTGCAATAACTTTAAAGAGTGATTTATGCATTTCTATACTGGACTAAATTGATTCGTCTCTTAATAAGCAAACGAATACGACAAAAAGTTTGTATTTTAACTAAATAAAACCGTTTTGTGTAGAGATACATATTTGGAAGTTGCTTGCACAATAAAACATATATTGTATTGCAAAAAACAAGAATACCCACTTAAAATTCAGTTATGAACAGGTAGGTGGACACGTCAATTTACATGCCCCACTAATAAATTATTGTAATAATTTATTTGTTTATGTGTTTTATTTAAAATTAAAAATACTATAATAGAAGTTTTCAATGACTCATGCGGTAGCATGCTCTCCAATAATGTAAACAATAATTAGCACAAGTTTAAAATAATGCTGTTCAAAATTCATCAATTAATTGCGGCTCAATTCTTGTAACGTATCTATAACACTTCCACATAAAACAGAAGAAAACCACAGCACACACACGTAATTACAGAAAGGCAACACTACTTTGGGCAATGTATACAAAAAAGTAAATAATATGACTCAAATGTTATACATACATTCAATATATATATAAGTTAGTGAATTTAATGCTGTGTATTCTTGGAACAAGTTCCCAGTATAATCGGTATTCCCCATAAACTGCTATCGTTTATACAAAGCCTCATTATATTGTAATTAACTGTAATTATCACAAATCATTTGAATAAAATAATAAAATCATTGAATGTGTATCGTGCTGTATCATAAAAATTACCAGTGGAAATCATAGTTTTACCAAGTTCATGAACTTTTGCGAATCTCATAATAATGCAAATCGGTAATATAATAAGCAATCCTTAAAGGCCATTAAGTTTAAACATGACATAATCATCGAATTCCGTCCTGTTGGCCATGAAACAATTCTCGGAGATGTGTGTAATTGGTGTCACGAAAATCAAATTATTATGTCGCTTTAAAACGCGTTTATTAATTCTAATTTGGAAAAACACACAATACATATATAAACATAAATTATTACCATTGACTCATGCTATCAAGTAAATTTATTGAACTAAATAATAAGTAAATAGTATGTAAAAATAAGTATGTATATAAATACACTAATAGTGATAAGAAGCTGGGTCAAAATGTTAAGTATATTTATACTTGGAGACGATTAATAATATAATGTTGAAGACTATATCAAAAAATTGCCAAACATTTATGTACTATATAGTAAATATAATATACAGGATAGATGCCGTATTTGTAATAAATATATTCATTATCATAGAACTATTGACCACGATTTACATTATTTGCTCGAAAAATATTTTAGGACGTTAGACAAATCCGGATCAATTAACTATTGGGCAAACTAGGCAGTTGTCTATTCTAATCACAAATTTGATTTGCCCGATTTGTAGAACATGTGTTTAGGAATATAAGACCCCAACATGTTTTTTCTTGACTAGGATCCCAATATGATTTAATCCGACTCTGATTGTTAGATACATTAGTATAGCCCAAAAACGGCTCTGTTTTTAGATGAATAATGTGACTTCATAATGTTTTACGATTTTGGTACTATGTACAGGATTATAAATACGAGATTGAAATGCGCACCAAAAGCATTACAAAGGCGTTCCGCTTATAAAAGGTGAAAGACAAGCTCTTCATTCAGTCAGTCACTTGCTAGCGATCCACGGGTGTGCAACAGTTTTATAACTTTATAATTATTAATAAATTCGGTAGCTATACACGCAGCTAACAGAGATGTATAAACAAATTTTGGTGCAAGCTTGTTTAATTAGTGCATTTTTTGTTTTGTGTAAGTTTATTTGAAATCTATTTATTTAGTTTATATATTAATATATTTAATAGCTCATAAGTATAAAAACTATTTTTAACTTTTGCCTGCATATACGTTCTAAGAATTATGGTCAAGGTTTTTCGTTTCGCTTGGAGAAACAATTCAGCAATTCAATCACAGCAACACTCAATTTATTTAATATCTATATATTTTGAGTTATTGGGATTTCCAAATTTAAAAAAAAAACTAAATATTGAATTTAAATTGATCATATTGAAGATCAAATTATAACAGTATAATAATATATGAATAATTTTAATATTGTGTGAGTCAGACATATCCAGACATATCTTCTTGGGAATACCTTTTATAGTAAAGGTCGTCGAACAGGATCCAAATTGTATAATTCGTTCATTAATTATTAAATTCATGATGAATTATGAATGAATTTCTAATACATGTGCGAGACAAGAACTGATCATCATCATGATAAACAACAGTTATTTGTTCTATGTCGAATAAACATTTTTTCATGCACGCTTATACTTCCAACTTCATGTATTTTTTATGTATTTGTAACAAAATAAATGTATATCAATTTTAATTCGAATTTTTATTCATTTATAGTCGCTGCTAGCCAAGGACCTGTAAACCAAGAATGCCTAGGATGTTTATGTGAAACCGTGTCTGGTTGCAATGCATCCGCTACTTGCCAAGGTGATGTCTGTGGTCCATTCAAGATGACTTGGGCCTTCTGGACTGATGGTGGTAAACCTACACTGAATGCCGAAAGCGTGTCCTCCCCGACTGCTTACTCGAATTGTGCTAGGGATGTCTACTGTTCTGCCTTGGCTGTTCAAGGATACATGGAGAAATTCCAAAAGGTATGCATTCCCAAAAAAATGGAAAACTAAAACATGTTGATGTGAAAATTGCTTATGAATTGCTTTTAACAATAGAATTTGAAGTCGCACATGATATAGCTGATGAATATTTTTCTAGGATTGCAATAACGACGGCAAAATCGATTGCGACGACTTTTTGCATATCCATATCTTGGGTGGTTATGGATGCGGTGGGCAACTACCACAAGTGCACCATGAGCGTTACGTCCAATGTAAGAATATTATCGGTGGAGGTAAATAAAGAGCAGCATATAGAATATGTTCAAAGATTATAAATATAGACATGACAAGAACTGAGCTTAAATAATAATATTTGCTTTGCATAAATAAACTACTCTTATGTATTTAAAATGATTCGTTTAATAAACAACTTCTACTATATTACTATATGATTCCTGTACATCATTGAAATGTGTATGTGAGTTAATCCTAGCGTTGGTTGAATTATCCAATTTAATAAAGATTTATGCTAACTGGTTGATGTCAAAGTCTGTTGGAAATCCCAAGCATACGGCATTAAGATGATTAGTTCCCGATTTTGATTAGAATGTAATTTGTATTGAATATTTAAGAGGTATAACGATAACCTTTTGAATGGATCTGTTGACGCGAATGGTAAACTAAGCATTTATAATACTTACATTTAAATACCGAAAAAACCTTATAATTCGTGTAATCTTTTTTTCTACATAAATTTGCATATAGAATTACGTCCGTTTTATGCCCACTACCGTAAACTTAATAATACGAAGAATGTTTACAAACCTACCTAGATATAATGCACGTTCATCGGCAAAACTTGTTTTATACAACATCCCAGAATAACGTCATAAGAAATACTAATGAAAATTATGTCCTCGGATTTGTCTGCATTCAGATCCGCATTAATAAAACTACACACAAAATAATTACTATAATGTTGAACTAACAAAGCGGGTTGATGCGGTGTTACGACAATGTTATAATAATAATAGAACTGCTTCATTTTTTCCTTTTATGAGCTATATAATTTGAGGTCAAGTTGTAGAACTAAAGGTAATAAAATATTATAACAATTCTATTCTCTAGACCTTAGGACAATGAAACAAGCTCTTACTGTAACTCAATTAGATGCAATAAATACAATTCTGTGTATTTTATATCACGTTTTGTGCGCGCCGTTTTATAACATTTATACACTTGGATTTCTTCGTAATTTTCAGTGCCAATAATGTTAGTAACAAGCGTGCGCCACAACTCCTGTCTACAAGCACTTTTTAAACTAATTAAACCATGCCTCAGTCTTGTGATTCGTTTCAAATGATGCACAACATCAATGAAACTGACGAATAGCGTATAAAAATTAAGACAAAGTAAATAAACAACTAAAAACGGCTACAAATAAAAGTGACACGTGCGTTAGAAAATTAACTTATTTAATCCGCTTAAGAAGATACAATTCAACGAAAGCATTATGGCGTTGTTGATAAAGACTGCAAACAAAATTGCGACTAGAAAAGTGCAGCATCAAACTTGGAATATCTTCGGCGTTGGGTTTCTATTAGTAATGCATGCGAAGCTCATTAATATGCGCTTGGCAACAGGTAAATATTTTTTTCTGACACAAACAAGAGTTGAGCTGTTTACGAATTGCATTGTTTTAGAGGACATGTACGTATCGAACTTAACGCCGCTATGCATGCGATGTTTGTGCTATGCAGCGACCAACTGTGACTTGACCATTGGGTGTGTAAACGGCTATTGTGGTCCTTATAAAATCAGTCGGGTATATTGGGCCGACGCAGGAAAACTTGTTATGCCCGAAGATGATCCTGACAGATCTGGTGGTAAACATACAACATATGCATATTTCAATAAACAATGCAAACGACGACAATTAATATTGCTTACATGTTTCTTACAGCTTTTGAAGATTGCACCTTGCATATTGAATGTGCACAGGGTTTGATTAAGAATTACATGGCGAAATACGGCAGGGCAAGTTGAATTTATATTTATGGTTTGCTTTGATAAAATATTAATTTAAACAAAAAACGTAGTTATAAGAGAAGAACTCATATGTATTTATAATTTAGGATTGCAATAACGATGGGGTTACAGACTGCACAGATTTCTCAATGATTCACTTCAATGGTGGCTGGCAATGTTCGCCACCCTTGACAAGAAATGAAGCAGGACGGAACTGGACCGTGCGGTATGCACCATGTTCACCAACAGGAGTATAGGATACATGCACAAAGAAACAAGTCATTAGTTTTCTATATATTTATATAATAATTAGTCCTTTATCCATTTATCTCTTTCAAATCATGATTCAATCTGGAATCCTGATGATTCAATGATACAATATATATATATATTTATATATATATATGGATATCATATTATCACGTGGTATTTATTTGTGTAACACAAAGCATTTGTCACCTGCATACAAAAGTCATGAATGAAATCTCGTCTTCATTCGGTTTTTTGTTTCTTCTCATTATCAACACGCGCTTGACCTGTGAATGAATAATAAGTTTTTAGTAAGTTTGTAATTTCGTTCACGTTGTCTAAAATATGTATTTTGAAACATTGTTTAGTGTAGTCATAGATCTCTTACGCCTCTTAAATTTCATTTTATCATCTCAAAGTTACAAAACTAAAACTCTATTCACATTATTATTATTAATAATAATATTATTACTTCTTCTTATGGGTATCATCTTACAACTTGTATGCGCTTATACCTGTAATTACTACAATAGGTTTATTATACAATGCTTGTTGTTTCTGTTATAGACCTTTACTTATTGTTTAACATAGGTAATAATAAAATAATAATTGAAATGGTTATTTTCTTTTTAAGCCCAACTTTCCGTAAACGATGCAAATCAACAAGTTAAACTAAGAAATGTAATTGAAAACATATAGTTTTATGAACTATTTGCATTCTTTGTTTAATTGATCAATTTTCTTCTTGTTTGACATTTGTTGGCCTGTATATACACATACGTAGAAAACTTATATTTATTTAGATCTATATATATATTGAAAATAAAGCAGTTGGATAATAAACTTGGACAGATTCATATCATTACAAATACAAATGTAGTTTATTACTTCAATTTATCAAGTTTTGATAATTCGTGATTTTAACGATTTGCGTCTACCAAATAATCTTTAGAAATTAATTAGCGAGCAAATTTTCAATTAAAAATACACTAAGTAGATCTTTCGATTGATTAAGAGTGGATCTCGTTATTTAGTTATTACTAATTTTCTTTTGCGAATCATGCAAGCTACATGCAAACTGAATATGAATTATATGTTGGCACAATTTGCTAAAATAAAACCAAAATTAATATTGTTATTATCAATTTTACTAAAAAAATGTTTTCATTTTTTGAATCAATTTCGAACAAATATCATGTTCAAAAAATTGCCTTTGAGGGTGCAAAGATGTGATATTCCAAATAACAAAAGCAACCCTTGAAAACAAAATGAAAGCAATGAACAATTAGCCAAATTTAAGAAAGCCAAGAACATTAAAAGTTTTAAAATGTATAGTTACTTGGAAAATGTTAATTGTATGATGTACCTCAAATGAAATTATAATACCACGTATAAAATAAATATTTTAACTGTGAGAAATGAAAATATATCATTAGACTTTCGAGATGTGAACAAAACATGAAATGGGATTTGTACCTTTATGATTTTTCAGTCGTATAACGACAAACTGTGCCAATCGTCAAATACATATTTTCAACATTCTAATAACAATAACAAGAAGAATACAGTTGAATTATTGAGTAATTAGCTAATGTAACTAAGTTAGTAATATTTATCTGAGAAAATTTTATAAAATTTTGAATTATACTATCCAAGAATTCGCAAAGTTTTCAATTATTAAAATTTAGTTAATTTCAATAGGAAAGATTTGCCAAAAAGAAAAGACGCGGAACAACTTATCGCTAACCATTGAACATTATTTCTGTATTACTTCGTCGTTCTTTTTATCCTCAGTTTCCGTTTTCTTATAATTTATTGTTAATCATAACAACGGTTAATCGTATTTACTTAATGGATAACTAGTCGACTTAAGGTCTTACATTAATATGCTCTTTACGTTTACGTTACGTTTTTGTTATTATAATATTATTGCCATGATTTTGAATTTGCATTTGCATTTTAGTTGCTGTGTTGATTTCATCTTTATGAAACGTGTACATTGAATCCGCCTGCATATTAATGATGTGCTTCTAATCGATGCCCACTATGAGTGTTTTGATTATATTCGTTAATCGTTATTCGTTATTAATTAGTTATTATCAGTAGATATGTACGTTACTACAGGCATATGGTTTCCTTATTGTTGTCAACTAACGATACGTTTCGCTCATTCTCATTCTCTTGTGCAGCAGTTTCTCTCCGAATCATATAATAACGAATTAAAATTTATGGTGGGACTAAAACCTGAGACTATGTCGGTATATAATTTCGTTGCAAAGTTATAGCGAGAAATATCACATTATTGGATAACAGAGCAAACCAAATTTTTATTTTTTAGACGAAAATATAGCCACCATTTTATTTTATTTTTTCGAATAAAAAAATCCTATACTACTTGGTAAAGAATTCAATTTAGTTTCGTAGTTTACAAGTTTGGTTGTTCTACAATGTACTAGTATTCAGCGAGAGGCAACATCCTGAATACCGTTCACGGATGCAGCTGCCAAGGCGAATAAGATGTTTCAAGGAAGTAAAAATGTTGCTCTACAACATACAAAACTTGAGATGTTTACTTTATTTCTAATATCCAAGAAAATGAATGAAAATAGCTCGTTTTTTAGGACTCCAGGTTTTGTTCCCCCTTAAATTAAACTAAATAATCTCTCATTATCAATGTTACTGCTAATAGTGTATAAAATGTATTGCAAATCGAAAGAATTGACATACATTCACTGCATTCGTTCAGTTATTTTTGATTATTGTATTCCTGCAAATTGATGACGTTAATTAGAACTAATTGCATTTTGGAGTATTTGTGCGCACTAATTAAACTTGATTACGGATAAAAATCGTTTGGCACTTTTGTCTCATCAACGTTATATACTCTTTTGAATGATTACAAATATTATTCTAAGAATCATGCTCGACGAAAATGGGGCTTCGATTAGATGCTAAAATGATGTACGTACATATTGTGGGCGTTGCTTGTCGTGTACATTATTTGGTTGAAGTTTTTTAAAATGCTAAAAACATGGATCGGCATTCATTTTCACATCACATTATGATATTATCGTTAGCTAATTAGTTTAGTTCATTACGTTTAATACTTATGCAAATCGATACATAAAAACTGTTTTGCATTTCGAGTGGTTTCAAAGTGATATATGCAGTGGCGGAATTGCTGCATTTGAAGCCTCCTGAGCATATTACATTACGCTTGTACTTGACTACATTCAATACCATCTAAGAAATAATTAAATAATATTGTATTTAGGCATTAACAATTTAAAAAAATTAATTCAAACGAACGCAAACTACACACATTGCACAAGCCGCCATTCTGCATATTCACTTATACGATTACTATCTATAATACATCATAGTATCATAGTTCGTTCATTTTTTTTTTTTGTTAAATTGGAATCATCCCATTTTGATATATTTACATTTATTTTTGATTGCTATGTAGAGTAATTAAGAAACCATCATATATTATATTACAATAGACTTTATTGCGCACTTCGAAAGTGAACTGCAACGCTGTAACGCCATTAACGCATTAACTTTTAGTTCATCCGACACAATCGTGGATTGATTAAGAGGATAAAAATCAGTCTAACAATGCCCTTGCTCGTCACAAGTAGGCAATTATGTACTAAATTGTAATTATGACTTACAGTGAATTAAATAATTTATTAGGTATTTAGGTATATAATTCACGCGAACGCTTTACTTGGAATTACTTATATCTTTGAGGGGCAGTTTAAAAATGCTTTTATGTTATTCTCATTGTTTTCATTTTTGAAGTAGGAAATTGACAACTAGTTTAATTAGCTTCTCAATACCTTCATGCAGTTATCGTAGTTTCTATTGTGTATTCATTTTGATCAACGTTTTCGTTTAACTTAACTAATTTGACTCGATATCTAAATTTGAAACTGTAGACACGACGCCTGTTCCTATTTTGTCATAATTCTAAATAGAGTTCTTCAATCCCATGCGATGATCAATTCGAATTTTATAATTTATTCTCTTTGATTGCGTTCTCCTTGGCTTTGTTTTTCATCTCCTTCTTAGCATTCTTTTCGTCGCGTTTCAGCTCGCTGAGGAAAAGCTTGTGCTTCATCTCCATGTGCTTCTCCGTAATTTCGTTCTTTTTGTTGTCGATTCGTTCTTCGCTTTTGGTACGTTCTTTTTGCTTTCGGTCACCCCACCAGCGACATTTCTCCTTCGTCTTGCCCACTTCTTTACCCTCCGTTGGAGGATCGGCGCTTGCCTTGGACGACGTCGTTGACGACGCGATGGTTGACGAGATTGAACCTGGTGTCGTTGCAGGAACCCCAAGATCCTGATCATCTTGTTGCGGTAACTTCTCATATTTGTATTTCCCTTTTTTACTGGTCGATGCTATTCTTCCCGTTTCCAATTGAGTAACAATTTTTTGTGCACACCTAAAAACAAAAGCGATACTTATTATATCAAGATTTTGATTTAAAAAAAAAAAAAAACTTCTCTTACCTAATACGAGTAGATGCCGGAGGTGGTGCGTTGTGCGTGGGGCTAGCCGTACTGATCTCCTTGATAGGCGGGAGGCGATTAATTGGATGACCATTCTTGTCGCTTCGACAGTACTCCTGTAATTTCATCTTCATGGCGTGCTGCTGGGAGCGGCGCAGGGCGCCAGTGGGTTGACGCGGATAGGCACCGCCGAGGCAATGGCCGTTCACACAACAGGCGGCGGCGCCGCTCCCTCCGGCGGAACGGCAGCCGGCACTGCTCTCGGAAGAACACGACGTGGAAGATATTGACGAATTACCGCTGCTGACGCTATACAGACTGTCCGACTGTGGCACTGAGGAAGACCTGGAGTTCACCGAGTAACCACTCGCTGACGATGGTAATATCGGACCAGTCTGGAATGTTTGAAATACGAATAAACTATTCCTGTCACAAAAATCAAAAACAATGAAATACCTTGAGTCTTAAAATCTTGGCTCTGCATATAACGCATCGGAGTGGAAGTAGACGTTGCGATACAGCGATTTGTATAGTCTTGACGAAGCACTTCCGGCAAACGACTTGGTGTCCACATGGGGATGTCTGCATCGTTGCTTTGGCGTGGATGCAAATCACACACTACAGAATGCAAAGAAGAGACGAGGATAAATTGACAATGCACACACCTAAAATCGCCGTGTTCTTGACCTATTAATAACGGTCTACGGTCTGTATCTTTGTAACTTTGTACCTTGTTTCTTGTTTTATGGCCATTTAGTCATATATCAGACGAGCTATCCTTATTATGGATATCTTTATTATGAGATTCTATAGTGAATGCTGAGATATTGCTTATTTCAGACGTGCATAATAACTTTTGTAAAAAAAAGAGGCCAAAAATACTAGTTACGTAATGCAATCAATGCAGCCAATCTACTTATATGTAGTTTTTCATGGCGATGAATTGCAGTAAAATCAGCCAGTTCAATAGCAGGATTTTTACAGCAGTAATAAAATATGTCGTGTCTGATTGCTGATTCAAATCTTGGCAAGAGTGAGATGCACACGCATGTGCATACTCGCCAAGAGGTATGTAATGAAAATGTAGTAGCAGTAATATGCAATTATGCATAATAAAAAACCATTATAACATTGAACGTTTTAGCATAATTGTCCAAACTTTGTTTCCTAATATGATATTTTAGAATGTGATTGAATTGCTAATAAATGACACACTTTAACAAAAACAATAACAAATTAAAATTAAACCACTTTTTAGTTAAATGCTTTGTAGCAAAGCAACATTTTCATTTTCCACTTGCAAACATTGCATGTACATACATTGCAGGAAGGAATCAAAAACTGCATCATAATCATGCGGAAATATTAGATACGCTACATAGTACTCAGACTGTACTCCTGTTACTAGTTATAATTGCAAATAGCACAAAGTGTTCGGAATATTACAATATACTCGGCCGTATCATGCACACCGACCATACTGTTGCATTCAACGAGTCTAATCATGCATGCACCAATTTGTTAACTAAATGCATACCTCCTCCTCTTGACATGTCGCTAGTTCCGGTTCATTCTCTTCTAGCTTGTTCAGCAATTTGTCCTGCAACAAGACATATTATATATAGCTTGTAAAGTTTTAGAATCTATTTTTAAAGAAAAGAATGTCAAATGAAATTATAAGGAAAAATTACGAAACGAAATTGTAATCCTTGATATTATTGACACTTTCTAGTGGCGTTTGCCATTTTATTATTATTCATTTGCTTATATATACATATTTTGATAAGTTGTTGATAATTAATTTATAAAACAAGTTTTTCACAAAAAGTCTGCTGTCATGCATTGGTAAAAACCTACTTCAAAGTCACATATAAACCACACATTTTATTGAATATTATTATGCTTCAATTGAACAAAAATAAATTTATGTTAAAATATAAATCTCCAAGTTGGTTGTCTTCCGACTTCCGTAGTCTCGTTACAACAAAAAACATACATATTTCTATGCTTTACATTAATTCACGTCGCGCATTCTAATCATCGGCGGTTTTGTTCTGCTTTCGATACAAGCGTATCTTGTTCGAAGTTGTTGATTTGTTGTTCGCGCTCGAAACGCACTATGTTTTTCAATGAACTTTTCGTGTTGGCTTTTGTTCACTGAGCTGGGGAGTTTGCGAAGGTTGCTTGTGAATAGATTATATACCACACTTGTGCTTTTGTATGAAATCTTTGTTTCCGTCATAGTCTCATTTTAATCGTTTTACGTGCACGAGACTATGTAATGTACGTACATTTTAGTGTGCAATTAGAAGAGTTTGTGGAGTCATTGTCGATTAACACGACTCATTAACGCAATTCGATAGGTTTGTTAACTCAGGGTTATGAGTTTCGTTTAAATAAGACTGTTTGCATTTAAAGTGTATTGTTCATATTGATATATGTAAATCTTCAGAGAGTAGAAAATTACTTATTTTATTTAAAGTATTGACGTATCTGTTTATATTAAGGAGGAGACTAAACCCTGGAAACCTAAATTGAGCAAAAAATTGATTTTTGTATTTAATTGATAAAAAGTTGAATTGATATTTGACAAAAACTAGAAATTATAAATGTTATAATTTAATGTAATGACACGCACGTTTACACACTTGTTTGTCATACAAAATAATATATTTCAGAACATAATAATATTTCCATGTGATGATTATAGTCCACGAAAAGACTCAACACGCGTGCCAAGAACATATTAGCAGAAGGCGCAATTAATTAGCAATTATTTCCGTTTTGGGTAATGTGCGTTAATCATTGATTAAGCTATCCGCATTGCTGGAATTTGAAGAAATCTAAGCGAGTTAGCCAAACACACAACTACTGATTATTATCGTCTGGCAAAAGCATAGAATTTCGTCGGAAATCTATAAATATAATTAACCATCATACACGATTGTCTACTTTCCGTTCGTACACTTGAAATAAATGCATTAACCCATATTCGTTACTATATGTAGGTACATGTGCACGTCGTAAATGTAGTTGATTTCTAAGATTAATTCGCTTCAACTTATATCGATCATTAACGTCAACTTGAAATTATTTCAAGATTTTATTTTAATCATGTGATTCATATTTAATGATGCATTAAGTAGCATCATCAATAATTACGAAATGATCATTAAAACTGGTTGTTTGATTTCATAATACATCGTTTGAATTGTATCCAAACTGATGAGTTTGATTTAGGTGTGAATAAATTCACATGGTCTCATACTCTTGTAAACATGTTTCATTTGTTTGCAAACTCTATAATTTGCTTTGTCATCGATTTCTTATTATTATTATATACCTAGTATTTGTAGTTACAGGGCGTTTATTTATTTATCATGCAGAGACGGATTTAGTATTGAGTAGGTTTTCGGCACAGTTCAATCATGAGCCCCGCATCGCTAAAGAAAATTGAGCAAAAATGTAATTCCTGAACTAACAATCATAGAGGCAGTAACGTGGCTACATACACCAGATCATAACAGAAGTATGATATAGAAGCCCTTCTTTAGCGTTGCAACCAAAAAAAGGTAAACTTACGGTGTTAAAGATCTTGCTTATGGACCCTAACGCCTTGCACATCCTTGCTAGATGGCAGCTACAAATATGATCTCTATACCAAAAAGTTAGTCTTAATGCGCTTTTTGCGACTGTGCTAGAGCTGTTTCTCTGCCTTTAATATTTGTAATCGATTTTTTTTGTTTACTTCTATGCTAACTACCAGTACTCGTGCTGTAATAGCTTACTTTCATTCTTTCTTATATTCATTGTTTTTAATATAGAAAGGCCCAGTGGATAATTTTTGTCCAGGAGTTCAAAGAGCCAGTTACGGTCCTGAATATACCATTCTATCCGCGGTTTTATAGAATTTCATGATCTATAGAATATTCTTGTAAATCATAAATGACGGATATAGATACAATTTTAAACTTCTATATAAATTCATAACTCACTGAAATTATATTCAAAGTAAATAAAATGTCTGTAACTGCAATGAAAGACATCATTATTTTAATATAATATTTTGTTAACAATAAACTAGTTGGAAACTGCTTCCATATTGATACAATATATATAAAAAAATAATAATGGATAACATTCAATTCGTTGAGTTTTGCACTAATTGTGTTGTTGTTTGTGTCGTTTCTCATTCGAAATGAACCAGTTGAACAATTGGAGAACACAATATATAAAAACAGCAGCGAATATAATAATATTGTTCATTATTATAGAAATATGATTCAATGCCCAACATATAAAACTGTAATTCAATTTAACAAATTTAATAACATAATCTATGCATTCCTTACTTTATTAAATAATACCGGAGGTAACTATAAATTGCAGTATATATATATATTGATGTTGATGTCATAGAAATCTTTATTTACTGGTTTATACAAATTCCTAAGCGGTAACCCTACAAATATTTATATGTTTCTTGGTATCATTGAAAACTTGACCAAATTTCAGATTACAGGGAGATACAGAATAATGGGGATTTAGGCGTAATGATGGCAGCCGTGAGCAGGTGGCAGCACTGCGCTACACCTGAAGTGTGAAATTTTCCACACGTTCAAGAAACCTGGATGGGGCAACATCTCACACTGCACGGCTGTGCGAGAATTGTGCGGTAACTGTGTGATCTCAAGATTCGGTAATATTCCCTGACCTTCTAGATCACCAAATATTTTTTGTAGGGCTATCTGTATATACACAACTTGCCGAAGAACTCTGCATAAGTTAAAATAGCAAAATCATGAAAAAAAAAATCAATTCCATTAATGTTTCAATTACTATAGGAATAAAATGTCCTTCTTCCATCACTCTTGATTTTATTGTATTGTTCCCGTCACCCTGTATATTAAATAAATTAAGATTTCACTGTATTATATAACACAATTTAATTGAAATTGACTGTTTTTGTGAATTCGTACACCACAAAGAAAGAAAAAGTTGGGAGTTTGAGTGCTATACATGCTCACCAATGACATTGAAAACGTACACAAGTTCATTATAATGTCCCAACGCTCGTAGCGTTTCGCAAGCAAGGCAGTTTTCGTTTATCATTTTTCAAAGCGCGCCCGATACCTGACGCAAAACCGTGCACTATTAATTACATATCCAGCCAGAAAAACAACAATCGCGCAGAAAGCTGCCGACGGTCGGATGGTGAGCACCGCAAGTGGGTTCCTCCCTCAAAAAAAACAACCAAATTAAACGTGATTCACTCCCCCGATTTGATTTTTCATTATGCCAAGAAACCGCAACCAAATTACACTTTGACTCAAAATCATTGATTAACTTGTATGACACGCTTATCAAAAGCGGTATCCAACATTTGTACCTTCAAACGTACACGAAGAGCAATTTAAAATTAAAACAAATTACACCTTTTCATCTTTTAATCAAATTGCAAGTGCCGAATTCAGTGAAAATGCAATTAATTCAGTTCATCGTGAATGTACTAAAGTTGTTAGCAAATGTTAGCACCAACCGGGAAGCGGACATCGATGTGCAGGACATCGCGACGCTCACCACCGGCCGGCACATACGCAATGCCACCGTGGACACGGAAAACCGACGAGTGCTTGTTAGCCCCGATGCGAACTCAGTCCGTCCGGGCGACTGCGATCCAATTATAGTGCCTCTCGGTGAGTTTGTCTCTGATTGAATTGTTTTCATTAATATGAAGTGTCATTGATACTGACCGCAAAGCGCCACTGCGAAATCATTACCGATTGCTGCGCGTTCATTACTTCCATAACTGATCCGTATTACTTTTGATTATTGTCATTCGGGTGCCCTGGAGTGCAATATTTTTTTGTAAATTAATCCGTTTTGATTTATTACTTGTAATGATTGCAATTTACAATTTATTTTTATTGAGGGAACAAAAAGGTTAATATGATTTTAATGTGAAAAGAATTATAATGTTAAAATAAATTGTTAGTCTAATATGCGCATTTGCCCCGTTGCCTCATTTAAAATATCAATCAGGAGTTTTAGTTGCAGATAAATTGCGCGTTTTAGTATAATAATTAACGCTGCGATATTTAATTTTTTTGCAATTTTGCGTTGAAGAACTAACAACAAACGCATGCATCATATTATAATTTACGAATCTATTATTGACTGTCCAGATCACAAGGTTATTAATACTAGTTCAGTTATTTATAATGGGCATGCATACATAAACCTAATTAAAATGAATGAATGTCAAATTTCGATGCATTTTCATTATTTAATGAGTGCGATTGCCTAGTTAGCAATTATTCATTTTGATTTATTCAGGAATGTGTAAAATATAATTAATAAATCATTTATTTTTAAATATTATGAATTCCATATTCGTCGTTATTTCTAAATATTGTTCATATTTAGGGCGCTGTGGGTGGGTCCACATTTATTAACAATTCATATTTTCATTATTTGAGCGAATTGAAATGATGTTTTGAGTCCGACATATACCTTTACTTATTAAACACATTTTGAGTTTATCTGAAACTAAAAAAAATGCGGTAGCTTTTAATTCATTTAGTATTTAACGAAAATATGCATTTGTCGGAAAGTACTTTACATTGAGAAAGATCCAGACATGTAGTGTAATAGGTATTGATAAATTGTTATATAAATCTTTTGTTAAAATTCTGGCCGTTTTTTTATTTCAAAGACAAATACTACATTCGCTTATTAATATCCAGTAAATTCACCACCTTTGGGGGCGGTTTAATTTATATTTCGGAAAAATATTAATTATAAACATATAGTTTATATTAACTATAAATAATTCGAAGCGAATGTTGAATAACTTACCTAATTTTGGATGGCGATGGCACAATTTGCATTAAGATTTCGAGTAAGAGTTGACATTTGTGGTTTGTAAACTTTAATAACGTGATTATTGCCTTTCCAGTATGCCGGGGTAACAAATGCAGTTTAGGTATATAACATGAATGCAAAATAAATCAAAATTGCCAAAGCATGCAACTATAGTGTACATTGTCATAATATGCGATATTTGTCATGCATGAGTATATATTTAACAGTTCAAGTATAAGTAATAAGCAAACATGCATAACGATTGCATAATTTACGAATGAAAATCTTCGTGCTCATGGATTCGCTTCTTCTTTTTTGTTCTCTTGTTGACCAGCAGAAGATTTACGCTTGTATTTAATAATTGCCGCCATTATCAAATTTCAATATTTACTCTAACCACAAATGCAACTCTGAAATAGTGAGAAAAATGTTGGTTTAGAATTCAGAAATCATTTAAACGAGTTGTTTTATAGGTGTGGTGTTAAGCATGTGATACATGTAAAGAATTGAAGAAATTGAAGAATTTTACCTCGGAAAATAATTGTATTAATTGTATTCAGTATTATAAATAATATGTTGTTGTTCAATGATACCAGCATTTGGAAAACTGTAATCGTATTCTTGACTAGAGTTTCTATATCTTCATGAACATTCCCTTGATCTTTAGAAAATAACAACTTCCTATGCAAACTGTGTATGTTATTAATCAGAGGTTCTTTAGAAAAACTATTGTTAATTATTGTTTTACAATAATCATATACTTACACATTAGTTTACCAACCAATGCAGGTGTATAAATATTGCTTAAAATGTACATGAAAAGTATAAAATGCATTTCAAACAATATGCAATCGAATGGCGTCCATAATCACGCCCGCAGTATGTTCGAGTAACCAAACATTGCACATTTTCGGTGTAGAATGAGGGCTACGTTATGCCATAACATGAAGCCACATAAAACTCGCTTTCTTTTCAAGGTTAACAACCATGGAATGCAGTGAATTTAGTTTCACCGTTAAGTGAAAGAACTGACTTACAGTGAAATCTGGATTTATTCTAGATTTAAGTAATCAACGACAACATTTCTGGTTTAGCAAACATTTTAGATTACTTGTAAAATATTCTTTGTATTTGGAATGTTTGGGTGTTTAAACATAAAAGTATTAATGTATAGGGTTGTGCTAACGACAGCAATATCAAAATCAATCAGACATTCCAAAACAAGATCTTGCGAAACGTTGTTTATGCTCTTTGCTATATTCGCAACGTGAATATGTCTCGACAGTACCCACGGTGAAAGAGGAAATACAGAAGTGCACAAGACAGCATGAATTGCTACAAAATTATCATCAAAGACTGATGATAAATAAAACTAGCGATTGTCACAGTCCCAAATTATTTTAAATAATAAAAGAAAAACACTTTAAACTGTTTAGATTCTTGTAATCTTTCTTCTTTTGCCTTCAAGCACCAACATCCCAGCACTAAACAATCAATTCTAAGGTTATCATAACAATAGCAAATTAAAAATTGCAGTTGCAGTGTTGTAGTATTCTTTAGTAATGGTTTTACAGCAATACTTACAGCAATAAATAAATATTATGCACAATTACCACTAAAATTTGCTGTAATTAGTTAAAAGTGTCCATGCCGACATACTTGGATAAAAACCGCATATAGAATCAATTATAAAATATTATCGCAGAGAAACTCTAATTTCGGAAGTGCGGGCAATGCTATTAGTAGGTCTATGGCAAGGTCGTAATCGAAGACAAGAAAGACTTGCTAACAGCCTTCGGATTAAAGTGTGAAAGCATCTTGAACTTAAGGTTAAATGCACATCATGCTTGAAAATAAAGTCAACATGTAGCTCGAGGGTTAATTAAATTTATTGTTGACAAACTCATAAAACTGTTAATTGCTGATATTTCTTAATTTAATTTATACATTTTTATTTATGAGAAGTTTGCCGAACTAGGCAACAAATAAATAAAATCAGGTAGCTGTAAAAGTTCTTGTTTTAATTAAATGTTATTTTCTATCATACTATTTAGTAAAAACTGTATGTACAAATACACATAGCACACTTATAATTTTTTATATCAATGGATTATTGCAGTGTGGCATAATAGTACGGTATTTTACGCATCGAGTTGCGTTAAGGTTGCGTTACAGCATTAGGGAACGAGCAGAAGTAAAACGCGAAGGCACGGCTTTTTCGATGTTTTAGATCTGTTATTCTGAAATATACTTACTTATATAGTTTAGTGGAACTTATTTATGCAGTTATTACGCGTAATTAATGGAATCATGCATTAACTAATGAATGCATTGACACCAAGTAATTGTGGTAATTGATGTAAATTATGCATTTAATTTTTATATTCATATGCTCTTTTAATTGATTCGTACATCAATTCAATTAAATATTTATTGCATTTGGAAAGTATGCACATACTAAGATCAATGACACTAATTAATTTTCAATTGCAGTCATCTTATTGATCTTATTTTTTTATTTATTCTATGGTATTCTAATTACCAGTATCATGTAGTTATAATCATAATAATATTATAAATAAAACTAAAGTTTAGTTATATGAAACACCATATATGAAACACCAGCAATTTGAGTTATTTTTAAATTTTTTCTACTGAATTATTGTAGAAAAATTAATTGATGCCACAATTCTGTTTTCAGAAGGACATAATCATTAAGAAGGCTTAGTTTGTTCTTTTGTTTTATACTATAAATAAATGTTTTTATTATAAACAGTTACCTCAGCCCGTTGGTAGAGGTATATATTATATGGTAATTGTATGACTCGGTGATGCGATGCTGGGTTCAAACCCCCCAGCATCAAAAATTTTTTTTGCCATCCATTTTTTTTTAAAATTATGTATCTTAAAACTGGTAAAAAGTATAATAATTATTTGACAATTTTGCTAGTTAATCAAAAGCATAATGCAACAAAATGAACGATATGAAACCAGTAACGAAAAAAAACTCCTTCTCCAGGGAGTTGAATCTCACTGCTCTCATTAAATCAAATTTGTTGTGCAACCCTTTACAATAACATTCATTTTTGGAACTGATGCCATTGACACTCTTATTTTCCAATGAAGTATAATACTAAAACAGCAACTTTTCCAACAAATGTTATAGATCTATCTATAAACAAACATCAAATTTAAATTATTTAGATAATGTCATGAATTAACGTATTTTCATTAAAATATGTAAAGCAAACATCATCGAATCCTTGAAAACTAGACAAAACGAATCAACTAGCATATCTCCTCGACATAGTATTATTTAAATTTTCATTACCAATGTTAACTGCGCATCATAAATAAATTAGCATCTAACCAAACACAAACAAACCTTCACCTTCATTCGATCAGCTATAACTCATGATAACAGCCATTTTGCATTATTGTTGGCCGTGCTTCTTAATCAAAATTGATTTGTATAATCCATAGGCATAAACAAGATCAAATTAACGCCACGTCCGATTGGTCAGTGCGACTACTGCTGCCACATCAAGCTGCGGAAAGACATCCTCCTTCTGCTCTATACCCAGCAGAACCCCACAACCGCCGTGCAGCTTAGTATGCGAACCGGAAATCTGAAACGCGCCGGTTTGAATCCCGACTTTCCTACAATCGTCTACGTTCATGGCTTCATCGAGGTGTGTCGGAGTGATTCCAGCTCGTACGCGATTCGTGATGGTAGACCATTATCAACACTCGAATGAATATCCAGATTATATCGTTGCATTGCTTTCAGCTTACCTACGACTGGATACACCCCATAATGTGATATTAGTAGACTGGACGAATTTGTCAGCAGGCCCGTGGTACGGTCAAGCAGCAGAGAACACAATCATTGTTGCTGATTACCTTGCACGATTTCTGAAGAGCTTTCATTCAACAGGAGAGCTATCAATAGATCAGGTGCATCTGATTGGGTTCAGCTTAGGCGCCCAGATTATAGGCATGACGGGAAAGTACCTGCGCGGATGGCGCTTGGTTAATAGGATAACAGGTCTGGATCCCGCACAGCCGCTCTATCCAATTAAAGGTATTAAAATTTCAGCATGTTTTATATGCTGGCGAACACGGATTTCGAGTAAATTGAATTAAACACGCGCGCTGCCGTGCTATAGAGCAGATAATATTATCAGCTGCTGTACATACGGCATGAGTTTATACAGTGAGATTGTTTTTTTTTTTGCAGACGTCGCACATCGCATCGCCAAGGATGATGCGGAATTCGTAGACGTCATTCATACGAATCCTATGTTTTTGGGATACAACGTTTCGATTGGACACGCGGACTTCTACGTCAATCCAGGCAGGGACTTTCAACCTGGATGCAACTTTCGGGATCTCGTGCTTCGCAATCAAATCGATGACTTCTGTACGTATAGTGTTTGTAATTGCTAAGCACGTCTTCTAATATTCAGATCTGTGTTTTTTTTTAAAGTTTCTTGCAGTCATCAACGTGCTTGGAACGTGTATGTAGAAACGATTAGCAATCCGCAAGTTTACCCAGCATATAAATGTAACGCACAGCAAGAGAATTGTCAATTCCACGACGTCTTCATGGGATACAACGTTTCCAGGTACGAGGATTACATAACAGAGACGATTTTAGACCTAGGCGAGCGCCTAGGTCTAGGGCCTTAAGATTTTAGGGTCCCCGCGCAGACCTATCACCTATAAAATTTACTGACTGATTTTGCATCACGGCAAACCATATGCGCTCACGACCCCGACTGTGCCAAACGCACCTCTGTTACATAGTCAATCATATTTCATGCCATGCAGCAACAAACTAACGTTTTCTTTTCTCCATTTCCGCCTCTTAGAAACTGCCGTGGAGACTATTACGTCACCACCACTTAACTATCCCTTGCAGATGAGACAATGCCGACGAAGGAAGAAAGACGTAAAAATGGATTAAGCGATAGCATAACAGTCGTTACATATGTATCAGGTTACTACAACGTACATTCTCGCATGTGTTCAGTTGACGCAGTTTACGAGCTCTTCGGTTTCTCCTCAGCTGCTCGGAAACTTATACTCACTTGGGATAAGCCAACCAACGCAAACAATAGCAATGCTACGAATGATGATGAATTTGTCACTTGGATAATTGGCGGTGGAATCTCGCCCGCGTCGCGTCGAAGTGTGTCAATAAAACCGAAGAAGAAAAACCAACGGAAGATCAATGATTCAGGACAGATCAAGCCAATATTTATTTTATCCGAGAGCTTGCTCGCTGCATGCGCTGTCGTTGCGGGTCTCGTGGAAATGATGAATACAATGTATATGGAGGATAAACGCCCGCTCGTTCCACTCGAATGGCACATAAACGGGCCAAACGCCGAAGGAATCATTTATGAGCGCGTCGAGAGTGCGAGGGTGGCGGAAGGAATGCGTGAGCATCGATTTTGTGAGTGGGCGGCACGCGTGTGAATTGTGACAGCAAGCGGCTGGAAAGTTCGAAAGTGTTACAATCGACGACCTGAAACGCGAAGCTAGGACAATGTATAGCTGACGAGTTCGTCTTCAATTTTTTATGATGCAGGGAAGTGTTATTAGATGGCTGGATCTATTGTTGGAATGCTGCAGACAGACATTATAAGACTATTCCATCTTATGTTGATTCCCTTTGTGTATAAAGAAAGTAATATTACATTTTTGAAATGTATGCTATGTGTGTTCAGTACTTATTTGCCGCCTTGAATTAGACTATTAATGCACAAAATGCTTAAAATCAGCTAAAATGACAAGAACCTGGAAATTCACGCAACGGTACAGCTGATAGCTCACGGCCACCTATGCTGCTAGTGTGTTTCAGTCGACATGAAATACCTCATTTCCAGTACTTGTGACACAACATACACAGCATATAACTTTGTATACAAATTCACAAAATTACAACAGCTAGTTAGAAAGTTGTTGAATTGATACCTTAATTTAGTTTATATGTTCAATGCGGATTTCCAGCAAATATTATTACCAAGCCAGTACGATATCCTTATCTCTGGTTTCATTCAAATAATGGAAAACCACGAACGAAATTAAAAGCTTGAGTCATGCATCTGCAACAAAGAATGCTCCAGGCGGTGTTTTTTATGATTGTTGCTGTTCCAAAAGATTTGATTTCCGCCTTTTTACTCGACGACTTGACGGCTTCATAAAGTTGCAATTCCCGCATGATGTGTGTGTAATAAGAGTTTAATTTCACACTATTCCGAAACCCGAGGCTCGTGAAACGTCTACGGCTGCCGACGGGCATTATACATATTTCACGTGGGGCACGCCGGATTGCAATGTTACCATAGGGTTACCATATAAACTGAAATATTTACACAATTTCATGCATTAAATACTGAATAAATTGCCACTGTGGCTGTAAACACTATCACTAACTCAATATATTATCAACGATTTTTAAACGATAATATTACGATAACAAAGACATTTTCGAGTAAATACATGTGCTTAAAGTATATCTAGTGACCTGGTAACCCTCGCTGGTAATAGTGCTAAAAGTATGTCGTACTACAAACTAAAAGCACGCGATGATGATAAAATTCATTTTCTGTCGTGCTGCCTACTTTTTGGGCTTTCAACAATTTCGCGCTTGTTGATGGCCGACAGGCAGACGAGTTTGCCATCTAATAGGTTTTGTTAATTGAAATGAATGCGTGCAAAATATCCATATTCACTAAAGTAGGCATGGAAAAAGGTGTATTTGTGTAAGACGAACCATGTAAAAGAAAGAGCTTAACATTGCTTTCTTGGTTAGTTTAATTCATCACTTAATCTGTATAACTAGAACAGATTGCGTAATGAATTCAGTGACCGAGAGCAATTTTCTATTATGCTCACCTTTTAAATGCTGTGATTATTTGCTTTTAGAAGGTAAGCGTTGAAACGTGTAAGAATTGCGAAGGTGTTTGTAAAACCGTACTATTCGCAGATCACAATCTGGATTTCGGTGACTAATGCGAAATGACCAATGTAAACACTCAGTCGGGAAATGGAAAATAGAAAAGTTTTATACATTTTCTGCACTGCTAAGGTAAGTATGCAAATGGAAATATTGTTAAGCGTTATAAGTAGTGTACGACTGAAGGGCAGTTTTTGAGCGAAACTGAAGTCAAAGTTTGGCCGTAGACCCAATCCTAAATAAACATAGCATAAAAAACGACTAAAAATAAATAAAATATATGCTATAAGCTTATTTGACAGCTTAAAATGTTATTTAGTTTAATGCTTGTCATTGGTTGAACTGCACATTCAACCTCTCCGCAATTCGAATGTAATTGTAAGGCTATTACAAGAAATGCAATTTGACTATAATTTACTGCAATATTGCATTATGTAAATAATCATTATTATCTTTGCCTACCATTAGGAACCCATTAAGAATGACGTACAACTTTAATATGAATATCAATTTTAATCTAAAGTTACTTCTTTCCGGTTAAGTTTTACGAGACAGTTTCACCTGAGTAAAGAAGCCCAAAAATGCACATCATATATCCGCCTTGGAAAGCTCCAATAGTATGTATATTATTGGTTCGTGTGAACCTAATTCAGTTAAGTCCTAATCATGATTAGTCACTGCAATCGTCCGAATTTGTGCGAGCCACGCAATCATACAAATTCCTGTGTAGGTGACATGTGACCTATATACATTTTTCTATAATATAGCATATTGGACCAACCAATATTCAGAAACTTTTGCAATTTTTTCATATTTACGTCAGTGTCAAACTCGACTTGATAGCAGACGGCAATTGGGAAAGTAATTAATTGTCATTTTCAGCACGTTCTCATTCGACTTCGAGTCACGCAATCGATCCATGCAGCTTTAATAAAATGCCGAAACAAAACTTGACTTTCAACTTAAAGTTTGCTTGATTGAGGATGTAAAAGTTCTACTTAAAAGCTGCACTATTAACCATTGAATGGTGACTTTATGAGTGGCGCAGGTTAAATTTGCATATGGGATGTGAGCGATTCGCAATTTTTACATTTTAATGTCCAGCAGGTATATTCTATGTAATAACTGTATCAAATTTATCGAGCCTGGTATCAAAATTAGCAGAATTTAATGTGTTTTCAGATGATGTATGACAATTCACATATAGACGTTGACTTTACTTATTATCTGCAGAGATACAAAATTAGTGTTAACATATGCCAATTGAAACTAGAGTAATTTCAGCTTTTTTTTAAAACTAGGCTTGATTAGTTTGGTATTTCTGTTAATGAGCATTTGTTCTAAATCTCGTTTTTAATCATCTG
>JARJDU010027998.1:0-15047 GCA_030264695.1 Lissagria laeviuscula | reverse complement strand
TTTGTTATTGTATTTTTGTAAAGACATGTACTGAGTAATATATTTGGTTAACTATGAAAAAAATTGATAATATTTTTCATACAGAGGGTCAATTCTACATAATCAGGACATCCAGGAGCATATCCAGCTAGGTTGGCGCCAAGGTGCGATCAAAAGCAAAAGGCGCCTCAAGCTAGAAATTCCCCAGATTGGCATGCGCCCCTGAATTGACCGCGTTCCTGAGGACATCTCCAAACCACTTGAAGATTGAAACATCAATGGAAAGGAAAGAACGAAGAAATTATTCCTGGGGTATGCATAATTTTAACGGCCTGTATACAAATAAAAGTTTTCAATTTAAAATTATGAACGTGGGATAAAGCAAAAAAGAAACAAATCTCACAAATGAAGTAACCATGATATTCTCTTTTTGAAAAGCAGAGATACCGTGATTTTTTTGAGTTATAACTGAAATTCACAAAAAAATGAGAAAACAAAATTTATTATTGTTCAACAAAATTTATTTGTATGAGTGTAATGAATACATAATCAAATTTTATTTTCTTGCACTTAGTAATGATAGAAAAATACAACTGTTTTTACAATTCCTTTATAAAGCTCTCTTCCAGTGAGGGATACACACGAAGGTGGTGGTTTAACCTACAACAAAATAATAGTATAAGGAATCAAATATATATATACACTCAAGCCTCGGTTTAACAAACTAATTGGGGACGGGCGTTAGCGCGGCATTCACGCGCGTTAGCACGTGTAATAAAAGTGCATGTAATTTTGCAAACGCGCAACATGTGAACGGGGTCTTATAGAAATATGTCAGCTCTGCTAAATAGATATGAATGCATAGTTATCAAACATGTCACAAAACTAGATTTCGATTATAGATAAAGCAGAACGGGTCTAATAACAGTGTCTCGGAGACATGATCTAATAACAATCTAAAAGTTAATCAAAAGTCTTACTGTGCAAATCCATCTCTTATTTCTTCAGCTTTGCCTGGATGACAAGTAAGGGCAGTCTTGACTTTGTTCGGCTCAAACAAGTTGGCGACATATTTATCACCCACACGATTCAAATCTTCCAATGTTACTTTATCTATTAAAGTAAGCAATTCCCTACACAAAAACGTAATTAGTTTAAAAGATACTAATAATAATAGCTTATAATAATTTACCTATTATGTTTATAATCAACATTTTGGAAATAAGAGCTTAGAGACAAGGTAATTGTAGAACCAATAGTTTTCTCCTCATCAATTATTTCAAAAATAAGCGAGCTCTTTGCGGATTCAATAAGGACACTATCCCATTTCTTTTCTTGCAATTGTTTGGTTACAATCTGATAGGTTTCTTTATAAGCACCAACTACGTTTGTAGCTCTGGTGAATACTAAATATAAAAGTCCTTCATTAATCTTCAATGACATAGCATAACCATAAGATAATCCTCTGCCCCTTACTCCTTTCCATAAAGGACCCTAAATAAAATAACAGAAAATACAATCGATATTAATTTAAAAACAAATGAGTATATCAAAGATTATTGAAAAAGATATAAACCTCGCATTGAATTAAGTACTGCAAATATAGCAACAATGCAGGCAAATCTGGGTCATAAAAGTCTCGGATACTCGGAGTAGCCTGAAACAAAAATGAAGCTTCCAAGCATCCCATTGCAATGATGCAATTTGAAGAAGAATTAGTTTCCAGTTGTGGTAATAATAAAACATAGTCTGGCACTGGTTTAAGTCTAAAACAAATAACAAACCAATTAGTAATATAAATATATTCTATAGTTAAATGATACCCACTTCTGTTGCTTTTTCTGTTCCTGAAGACTTTTAGGTAGAATAGTTTCCAACGCCTCATTCACATTTTTAACTAAATCCAAATTAGCTGCACAATATAGAGCAATATTGGATGGTTCGGTTATTATTTTTCGAATAGTTTCAAATGTATCAATAACATTTTTGAAATCTGGCGATTCCAACTTTTCCAACAACTGCGTCAGGAATGCATTCTGTCGTAAAACTCCATTTGCCAGCTGATTACTATCTAAAATTTACAAATTCCTAATAATCCGAGAGAGTTGTAGTATTTTTCGCATTGAGTTGCGTTAGGAATGTATTAACGAGTGCGAGTGAGCATAACAGAACCAGCAAAAAGAAAAATCACAACGCAATATTACCTTTAGTGTATGTCAAAGCTTTCAATGCATAGGAAACAATATTCTTGCCATTTCTCTTCGCCTGAGCCACATGATTAACCATTTTATTTGCCATAATTTTCAATACGTCTACCTCAAATATGGTTTGATACATAATTTCCCTTAGCCAGGAAATGCCTTTATCAAACTTGGAACTTTCTACTTGAAGTGTCAGTATGGCAGTTTGTGAATAAGAACCGCATCTGAATGAAGAAGCACTGCCGCCGCCAAGACCTAGGCTTCCCGAAGAAGCAACGACATCAATATTTAATTCTGTAATGACATCTTCTCTTGGAATGATTTTATCTCCCCGCTGTATTGACGACTCAAACATTGTTTCAATCATAATTGGCAAATATAAACGTTGTTCTGTGGTTAATTTAGATGTATCCAGTAATACAAACATCTGAAATGTAACATTGGATTATAAAATTGTGATTATATTATATTAAGTATACTTACATAGACAAAGTTGCTTTTAATATGATCAAAATATGTGTAAACTGGAGCATTACTCAAATCAATTCTAGTCTTGTCTTCACCATCCGACGTGAATCGCTCAATATTATGAAAACTTATGCTTTTCACACTTGGAATTGGCACAGATTGCAATATTTCCGTTAGTACTGGTCGCTCGTTGAATTCAATGGCACTTTGCAATACCTCATCCATTTGTTTCAAGCCATCTTCACCCAAATCTTTAACTCTTTGTTCAAGACGAGTTTTCTCATCGTTCGCCAAGCTCATTTGTTCTTCAATACTAGGAACACCTTGGATTGCTAGTTGTTTATTATCCACAAAGTATTTTTTGAGTAAGTTAATCCAAAATTCTTTAGGTTCGTTAAGCATTTTCTCTAGATCGACAATTGGATTTACGCGTTGGTCCAACTGAAAATATATAAATAATAATAATTTATTTTACTAAAATGTGTATAACATACATCTTCCTTAGTGTTTCCGTACAACATATGACCAATAACTGTAAAAGCAACTGTATGATGTGGATTGACCTCAACACTGCTCAGAGTCTCCTGAATGTGGCGTTTAATAATGTTCTTCATATGTTCCATATCAATTTCTTTATTATCAGCAATTCTTTTAAGGACTTCATCAAGCTTAGGCTTAACCAAAGGCAATTTATCTTTTGGAACATTATGGAAGAGGAAATACAGGCATGTTTCTGAATTCTCAGACATATTGTATGAAATTTTGCTTGCATAAGGCTCAGGTATTTCAATAAACTCCTTTTGTAGAGGGCTAATTGATAAGACACACAAGTACTTCATAAGTATAGATGATGCTGATAATGTGTACTGTTCTATAACAGCAGAAGGACCTCTCCATGCAACACCAAACATGCCATTTTTCTCTTCATCAGATGGGTATTTAACGACGATTTCTTCAGAATGTTCAAATGGAGGCACTGGCTTTTGCCATGGTCTTACAAATTCGCCTCGATCTCCCTTTGCTAGAATTTTCGCTTCAATCCTTTCCAAAGCTTTGAAAACTTCCTCTGGCTTAATCTGACCAGTGATTATAAGTTTCAAATTTTCGGGACGGTAGAATTCTTTGTGGTAATTACGAACCTAAAGATTAAAACAATAATTATGCATTGTTTGATTATAAAGAAGTCATCTGAGTGATATAGTTAAAATTTTGTATCATACTTTTGTATTATTACAGCTCTCCCTTAAGTTTTTCAGAACACCTCCAGTTTCAGAAGAGTAACCACATTTTCCAGGATAAATCTTCCTTGACATGGTTAAATGCATCCTAGATTCAGCACTATTTTCCCTTCCTTGGATTTCACTATAAACCACACCTGCATCCTCTCCATCGCCAGTAACATGATAAACCTCAGTGGTAAAACCTTCATCCTACAATAATAAGAAGATATGGTAATTATTTTGATAATTTTGATTAAGAAATAATCTTACAGCTAAAATTGGATATAAAATATGATCCAAATAGACTGGCATCAATGATAAGAATCCTTCACTACCAGCTGTTTCCATGGTATAACAAGTATGATCAACATCAGTCCAAGCATTTGTTCCAGGTGCCAAACATCTATTAGCCAATAAATCCAAAACACTTTTATATGGGTAATCCTCACTTCCCAAAAATATCAAATGCTCTAAGGTATGTGGCAAACCATCGTCATCCATTGCTTCAGTCACTGAAAATATTTCATTGCAATGAATAGAAACTGAACATATTGATATAAAGTATATACCTAAACAAAAGTAACCATTTACAACAGGCCCATCAACTTCAGCAATTAATACAGTTAGACCAGTTTTCGTCGATTTATATTCATGAATTGGAATCTTGTTGTAGGCATTAAGGGAATACAGATGTTTAAATCCATTGTGGTCCATGTTTGGAGTACTATCAGTAGGAGGCATTCTAGAATGGTAAACTGAACAATTCACCCAAAGTAGAACATTTTTTATTATATAATTAATTATATTAATCTTACTTTTCGTTAGAATGATAAAGATGAATCACCCCAACAAACGCCGCTAAATTTCACCGAAATAAAATGTCAACCGTCAAATTTATGACTTGCATGCATAACCCAGCATGAACTTGATTAATAATTTTTATTAATAGTATAAAAAAATGTTATATATTTGGTTGATTTTAATTTAGAAATGTTACCCACCAAGTTTTTTGTAATTTAACTTGTTAAACAATTAAAAAAAAACATTTTGATTAAAAATGTCAAACATTGGATCATTCCTTCTTTTGTTATTCATGGCTGCCTAATATTAAATAAAAATATAAACTTTACACTTATTCTAGCGTTAATTTCATTTGTTGTATGGAATTAGTAAAATATGAAGTATATATAAAATATATTTTCTGCTTTTCTTTTATTTACAATTTATTTAATTACAAATACAATTAATTGATGATCATCTTTTGCAGCGGCGGACTATCAATTTCAAACTGCCCGGGCAATTGATAACCGTAGGCTACAATTTTTTTTAAATTCTTATAGTACTTGCATAAGTTGGTATATAACTTTTTAAATTTATCAAACTTTGCTTAACTTTCTTGCCAATAAATCGGCTCACCGGTCAAAAACCCAATTTCCCTCCGGTTCAGTCCGCCCCTGACTTTTGTCTTCTGCTACCGCATACGATGCAACTCCAGTGCTGCCAACGGTAATTTTCGAGCTCTAAATTAAATTGCATAATGTTTATATTTTAAAACTAAAAAAACAAGTAATTTTCATTATTTCATTCACTCTAAGTTTGCTTCAAAGATGCTGCAAAGTATGCAGTTTGAGAATAATCATGACTGTTATCCAAGAGATATATATACCTCGTTAACCTTGGACTGGCCATGACGTCGCACCTCAGCCACTCATGGCGGTAGCTTCCCGAAGCGATAGTTGCTAACTTGGTGTTAGTAGCGGCAGTAGAGTCGCCGGAGTTGTAAACGGTCGTGAGTGAGTGATATGGCTCGTCTGGCAATGTTATTCTGGTTTTGTTTGTCTAATAAATAAATAAGTTATCTAAAAAAGCGCCGGTTTAATGTGAAATAACGCAATTGTGCAGTTGTCGTTAAAGTGAATCGCGAAAATGGAAGTACTTCCAGGTATAACAAGCTCAGATTGAATCAATCTCATCTGTATAAAAACAGCGAATATATATATATATATATATAAAAAGAAACGAATAACACTCAGCACACAGAACAGAATATGTCTTGTCCGTGTTTCCCGTAGTCTTTTGAATCTCTCCGCAATTGAATATTTAGTGTATTTATAGAGTGAAATGGGTACGACACGACATTCCATTTATTTTCACAGATGCAAATCTTTCATTTACCGCACAGACGGTTCACTATGCACCGCTTTTTAGACCACACCTTTACAAATAGAAATAATAATCAGCTGCAACAAATGCATGTTCTATAATTTTTTTAATTCATTATCAATCATCTAGTATGTATTTATATGTGATGCTTAAGTTTTTATTTCAATCACATTCCAATGAGAATTTTGATCAGTTATATTGGTTAAGTATACTTGTGGTTCAATGACCAACCAAGTATTTGTTTTGATTTGATTCAGAAATATTTTTATTAGTCACTAATAGAGGTGCAAAATTATAAAAAAAAATTGAATGGTTTGAACAATGCCCAATGAATTGTGAATTCAAATGGTATTTAGTATTTGTCACCTTCATAGTCGATCACTATCATGTTAATATGTATCAATTGGAATGATTACATAGGCCAGGGCATGTTTAGATTATTATTAAAATTATAAATTAACTAGTGCTTTTGTCTATATCATACTTTTGTTATGGTTCCATGTTTATATCAAAGTCATATTTGTTTATACTTTGAATAGTTTTATTATAAATATAGGAGCATACATTATTAGAGCAGTGACCTTTAATATTAAAACAAAATTATCTATTTGCAGAAGGAGTCAGTGTCCCTTTAAAAAAGGGCCCTGGCCTTTATGAGTTCCTTGTCGAAGCAGAACTTCATCATTACTTTAATAGTTTTAAGTAAGTAAAATATTCAACTTAAACATATTTATGTAGGTACTTAATAGCAATATTAATGATATGCATTTTTTTAATGCTTTAGGAATACTCTTAAGATAACACATCCTTCACAATTGAAGTTCACAACAGAAGGAGATCTTGTTGAATTGGGAATGTCCAAACCAGAAATGCGCAGATTGCGTAAATACTATGAAAAACATTTTCCCAACAACTACCTATCTAAGTTTAAGAAACTGTGGCTTACTTCAAGAAAGCAAGAGAACAATACAAGTGAAACAATGCCATCAAATGATAACATACCAATCAGTAGAGCACCAAGAGTTCCAAGCAAACATATTATACCAGCAGCAAATATAACAGTAAATAAAGAACTAGGAGTTGGTGAGTTTGGAATTGTACAGCAGGGTGTCTGGTGTAATGATGGTGAGCGAATTCAAGTTGCCATCAAGTGTTTAGCCAGAGAAAGAATGCAAACAAATACAATAGAGTTCCTTAAAGAAGCAACAATAATGCATTCGATTGATCACAATCACATAGTACGTCTTTTTGGCGTTGTATTAGACACGAGTTCCTTTATGTTGGTTACTGAATTAGCGCCATTACGTTCATTATTGGAATGTCTCAAGGAACCAAGTCTTAGGTCCAGTTTTCCTGTATTAACATTATGTGATTTCGCCGTTCAAATATGTGATGGTATGCAATACTTAGAAGTAAAGAGACTCATTCATAGAGATTTGGCGGCGAGAAATATTTTAGTATTCTCTAAAAATAAGGTGAAAATCTCGGATTTCGGCTTATCCCGTGCATTGGGACAAGGCAAAGATTATTATCAAACGAATTTCAATGTGAATCTGAAATTACCAATCGCATGGTGCGCTCCAGAATGCATTAGTTATTTACGTTTTACAACCGCAAGCGATGTTTGGGCGTTTGGGGTGACACTATGGGAAATGTTTTCATATGGTTTTCAACCATGGGCTGCACTCACTGGCCAACAAATTCTAGAAGCAATTGATGAGCCGAACTTCCAACGTCTTGAACAACCAGATTGTTGCCCACAGGAACATTATCAACTTATGTTAGATTGTTGGCGACATGAAGCTATTGCAAGACCGCGATTTATTGATATTGCTTCTCGTTTAATTGATTGTCGTCCGGAACAGGTCCAAGCAAAACTTGCCTCTGCCGATGTTGCACATTTATTACCATATCGTACAGGAGATGTCATAACTGTCTTGGATAAAATGTGAGTATCGTCGTAAATAATTAAAATTCTAACATCTTTTACTGTGGTAATGACTGATTTATTGGTGGTTGTAGCTCACATCGCCCTTATTGGAAAGGGGTAACAGCAAATGGTAAAACGGGACTGTTCGATCCTAGCAATGTTGTTGCTTACCTGGGAAGTGATTTACCTAGCGCCACGTTCATGCGCAATGATTCAACACGTTCCTCAGCTCGAAGAAAATTAAGAAGCGAAATGATAAGTGCACCTCAGGGAGATTTGAAGCATACGGGACATGTTGGTCTGGACGGTGCTTACTTTGGCGATCTGAGCTTCCTCGGTGGCGCCAAGGTTGACGTAAGTCTGGATCCTGCCCCTAAACCTCTAGCAAGTGGTTATGCAAAGCATTTACAGTATGGCAGCATCCCGACACAGGTCGTGGCTCCATACCGTCCACATGAAGACATTGAAGCTGCACCGTTGTTGGATGGCGATCGAGCTAATCCTCCACCGCCAGCACCTGCTCCAGACCATGAGTATCATGAGATCAGCGATGAGGAGACCAACCATAGTCCACCTCTTGATTTAGGACCGTCATTGATGGCCGAGATGGAATTGATGTTTAATAATCTTGGTAAACATTTTTAAACATAGCTTCATCATCTTTTGTATATGACAATGTATGCTAATTTCATAACAGGTCAAACACCCACATCACCAGCTGACCACGATGGGGTTAATAAAAGCAATGAGCATCGTGAACGTATGATAAAACCTCGAAAACAAGGACAATTGAAATTAATTTCATCTCAAGATGAAAAGACTTTGGACGCTGCCATGGAATTTGTGAATGAATTAAGCGCTCGTTCAATGAGTGCCCCAGCACCTACAACGCCTTCATCACCAAACAAACGCAAGTTTAGCTTTCGTTTTCCTTCTGTATCCGAACACCATCATCAGGAGAAACCTGTCGAAAGACGCACATTCTCTGAAGAAGTACAGTCAACACCTGATTTGCAGGTAAGTGTTAATAAGCATTAACAATGGACATATTACTAATGAACAATAATACCTTTGGCCCACTTAATTTCTATTTAACTTTATGTTACTTATTATTCAATTGTTTCGCTTTTTAAAACAAACGAAATTCAATTCCCTAACTAAACATAGCATCGTTTGAGATGCTCATTGTCTTCGCTAGACGATTTCTCACAAACCAGCATTCGTCTGCCATTGTGGGATAAAGCCTCCGCCGAATTTTGTTTTGCAAAGTCACGAGAACTCTTATCCAAACCAATTATACCTCCCGCGACACGTGGCACACATAATTCATGCCGCGAGCTTAACAAAGATGATTACATTTGCGCGAGAAATCTCGAATCGCATTTTAACGAGTTATCAATCGATCATATGTCATTATATCCATCACATATCTATCGAGACCGTACATTGACCAAATCTGAAGGCATGGCTCGCAAAACATATAAAAACGAACCAATACGTTCGTCACGTTTCAATGCAAACAATCGCAGTTTCCTTTTGGACGTTCAACCGCCACCACCTTCCCCTTTCAATAATCGTAATGCTGATCCAGATCGTGATCGCATGTTTGAGGAGCGGTATGCATATGAGCAGACTTACACTCCGATCGGTACCTATGACAACGTCTTCGTATATGACAACAACCGTTATGATAACTTTAACGATTCACGACCACGCGCAATGAGTTATTCCGAATCTCAAGAGATAATGCCCACGAAGAAAACGACAGGCAAAAGCATTCGCGATCGTAATCGGCGCAGACAATCTTACAATCCTCAAGCATATGCACACAGTAGCAGCAGTGATTCTGATTGCACTAGCTTAGGATCAGTGGACTTAGATTGGCGACGCCGGAAACGACTTAGTAGATTAAGTGCTTCAAACAGTAGCATTCGATCCGAAATGGTCATTCGGTCGCGAAATTGTATAACCGCGCATTTATTAAAACCTGAGTTTGCTGGTAAAATTCTTGGGAGATCGCCTCCACCCAGTAATAGTGCCCTAAGTGGACTAAGTCCTACCAGCGCCTCGCGCTTACAGAATCACGAAGACGACTCGTCATCGGATTCCAGCCTTTGAATCATACAAACGACAAAACAATCAAAACTCCATGAGACTTTTATTTCGACTACCACTAAAAGACTATTCCGCCTTTGTTAGTTATTGAATACAATACTTGATGAGATATGTATTGTGACAGTATACAAGTGAAACTGAATTTGTCCGCCCATTTTATAACTAAATTACTACTTACTATAATCGCTATTGTAATCTTATTACATTCGTAGATTGATAACATGATAAGTTATAACTACACTTATTATATATTGGATTAGATTCATTGAGGTCATAAATTAACATAAGATTCAATTTTTAAGCATGCAGTTGATGATGTTGCTAAGAATATTAGTCAACGAAGTGCCATGACATTTCGTAAGCAACAAAGAGGACAATAACTGTAAAGGGGTAAATTATGCAACAACAGCAAAAATACTGCAACTATTGCATTTGTTATATTGATATATTTAAACATTAAATTTATATCTAATTAATTCAAAAATAAATAGTTAGGCCCGATCAAACGCGTAGCTCGGTGCGAAATTAACTTGCGGGACCTGCATTGTTGAGGGAAAAATGTTATTCCCCATTGCGTTGCATCTTACGCACCGCCCACGGCTAGAAAGGTTCCATCAGTTTCCATTTTCCTAAGACGAATTTGATGATTTGGAGAGCATGTTTTGTTTATGGATATTGAGCCCCAAAGTCTTATTTTTGCCTAGGGCTCCAATACGGCTTAGTCCAGTTCTGGTTACACATACTATGACCATTTGGTTGATTATTATGATTTCATGCTGCTGCAGTTTGTAGGTTTTCTCATTTATGTAAAATGTTATTCACTTTATTACACTAATATTCGAACAAAATGTCCAACCAATCAAGTAAAACAAGACTTATCCCAATGGTTCCTTAAATTAATTAATTATTTAAGTTAGAATATCAATGCAAAACATTATATGAAGTAACTTATATAGTTTACAAAAGTCAAGAAAAAAAAATTAGGAGACTTCTTATGTCAGGGGTCGGCAAAGTGCGGCTTCTGGGCCGCATTTGGCTTTTTGCTTCCTTAAGTGCGGCTCCGGATGCCACTAGATTCGGAGGTGCAAAAGTGGACTTGGATGGAGGACTGTGATATACAGTGAAGAAGAAAATATCATTTCTGGGGGGTGAGAGAATTTCGTCGATACCAACATGTCAAGAACTTGAGAAATTTGGCTTTTAAATTAAATCGCTGTAATACAATACAATTACAATACAATTTATTTTCCTAATTGTTTTATTAAAATATAGGCAATAATTGAAGAAGAAAAAATCCTATTTTCCTACATAATCAGCTAGCTTTGTATTACATTTTTCCTATCGAATTGGTAGTTTTTTGATTTCGTCAACGTAGAAGGATTTAGGGCGGATATAAAGCCAATCGCGCACGATTGTCTTTTTGTCACGGATGTTTAGAATTCCTCTAATCTTTGTCGCGTTCGTGCAGCTGTTTGCTGTCTGGCATTGTTGTGAAGCAAAATGGCATTTCTAATGTAAGTGGCCTTAAGTTCATCAAAGAGATGACACTAGTAATCCGCGTTGATAAATTCAGTTGATCATGAAGGAAATCAATCAAAATCAGTTCTTGGGAATCGTAAAATCTTCTGCCAAAACGCATCCGTGATCCTCGTTCTTTGTAGAATTTTTTTTCCAGTAGTAATCACTGGGCTGTGTAAGGGTAAATTTACGAAACTGGTTGCCTAACCGTAGATGCATTTCACCCGGGCTCGCGCCTTCATTTGCAAGAAGTTTTATGATTATTATTGTGCGATTACGGGATTAAAAGGCTTCCAATTCGATGGAAAATACGTATTTTAAAGCTAGATCATTATGTAGAAAAATAAGATTTTTTAAATTATTGTGTATCTTGTAACAAAACAATTTCGCTAATACGATTGCCGACCCCTGTCCTAGGTGATGCAATCATAATATTTGGATTCAGAATTCAATAGTTTTCTCAACAACAATCTATATTCTTTTAAATTACTTATCCTTACTTATCTCTAAAAGTAAATCAATATAATGCCTGAAAATCTAAGAATAAATAATGTCAACTGCTTAAATATACAAGAATCCCACAATTACGCTGTAATTAATCATAAACCATCGTTATCTGCATATAAATGCATTGAAAGTGGGACCAATGCGGCACTCTAACTTTGGGAACTTAAAATCTTTGCGATTTGTTGACACTCTTGGCAATAATAATTCTCTACAGTAACATACATTATAAGTGAATAACGTATTTTCAGGAATTACAGGAAATGTAAGAATAAATTAAGTGAATTGGTATATTTTACTGAAGACTTAAATCTATGTTTCTTCTTACTGCTCAGGAAAATCTGGATCGTATCCGGGAAAGTAAAGTATTTTTAATAATTAGATACTTTTATGAGTCCAAACTGTTTTCTAAAATATGATAGGAAAGTATATTTCCTTCTTTCCTAGATCTCATTGGAAACAGTCGAATTTAATCATTAAATATATATGATGAGGTTGTTTATATCAATTTGGGGAGAATGTATTAGGAGATGTAGGAAGAAAGAAGTTTTATACAAAAAGAAATCAGTAAATTAATGCTTATTGTTAATGTATGACATCTTTGATTAGACTATACATACATACATACTAAAACTAGATAATCACCCACATAGCCACCACATAATACACATACAAAATATTCATAATGGTAATACTGATTTTTGATAAAAAGAAATTCATTATTAATCATGCAATAATGTGATATTTTATAATGTGTTTACTCATATAGCCGATAACAGTTATCTTTACATTTGGAACATAATTGAAGCACAAAATCAGAGCATTTGTGTGTTTCCGAATATGAATACTGCTTGTAATCATTAATTACAATTTCATTCTTTTATGGTGTGTCATTTTGCTGCATCGCATGTTACTCTGACCATCATATTAATATATGAAATACTATTTATACATGTTCACCGAAATTATTCTATTTATTTTGATTTAATTACTCGTTTATTATTTCATTTTATTATTATTTTAATTTGTTCCTTCTCCTTTCTTCCCACTTTTTACAGAGTAAGGTAACAGCTGAAGCGCAATTAGCCTATGAAAATTTGGTGGACACTCCAACGAATTCCGAGATCTCACAGTTTATGAATACGAATCCGTTAAAATTGCTGCGATCTGGACCCTTGTCTACAATTAAATTACGCCAACGCACTGCCACATTACCAAATTCTCATAATAAGACGCAGTGTAAACCAAATTTCAATACTTTGGATACAAAGAAATCCGGTAAAGCACACAATATTTCTTATTCTTCAATTCAAACATACATCCATTATAACATTCTAACATTTAATTGTTTTAGGATCTGCGGCGTCATTAGATCTGTCGCGAGAATTCCCTTTGGGAATTGATTATCGCATTAAAGAAAACGGCCGTTTTAGTGAAGAAAATCCTATTCCATTACCTCCACGTGATCGCAATAAGCAATTGTTGACATCAAAACCTCGGCATACCCGCAAACATCCGTTAATAATACCATCATCAAGTATTCAATCGACGCTGAATAAATTTTCAGCGGTTACACCACCAATTTGCAATAATATAGAATCGTTCGATCATACCGATTCAGTCTATGCAAATGATACCGAATCAATTCATTTCGAACAACGAATTGATTCCGAATTAGCAGCGTTAGATGATTTATCTGGTGAACAAGATTCCGTCGATTCTTCTATTGATGCACCCCCAGAAGGAGCTCAACTTCAACGAGACTACGTGAGTTGCGAAGATTTGCTAGAATTTGCTGATGCGAAACCTAGTTCACGAGCAAGAGGTTTTGAATCGGATGAGGTTCGTTTAATGTGTAAAGTTTTAGGCCAAGAAGTAAGTGTGAAAGAAACTCTTATCTTGATTTTAATTGCTTTATGTAATTTGATTATAATTCTAGATAAGTGCAGAAAATTGTCTACGTGCATTGGAATTCACGAATTGGGATGTAGGTTCTGCAATCAAATTGTGTAGGGTTCAGAAAGTTGTTGTTGGTGCTGAGTTAGTTGCTTGTAATGATGCTCTTGTTGCAAATGGATGGGATGAAAAGAAAGCTGCACAATGGATATTGCATCAGGATAATGAAGTGCAAGTCTAAACTTTCAAATGATTGATTTCATTGGATGGATAATATCATGTTACCTATTATTTTTTATTATTGAAGGAGTAATTATGGATTATTTACAAAGTGCAGTGTTCTGGTGATATATAAATTGAAGATCTGTATTATTATTTCTTTAAGAATCATGCTCTAAATCTCTTATTTATATTTGATTCATTACTGATATATCTATCTCGTTTCTATGTATTAATAGGAATATTATCGAAGTGTTATTTATTTGAGACTATTATTCAAATTAGAAGAAAATTTTGTTTTTATAAATTATAAATATTTACTCAAAATATACTCAATCAAATAATTAAAATGTGAATTTATTATTATAGATTTGCAATTTGACGCTCAATTGGGGCCATAGGCGCTTATGGTTTGCCATGATGCAAAAACAGTCGAGTGAAAATCATACGACTTGAAAGTAAAAATTTGTAATAAATTTCATGGGTGATAGGTCTGCGAAGGGCTCCTCGGTCTAAAACAGCCTCTGTCATTTTGGAACAAAACTCCTAAACTAACAGTCATAGAGAAACGGTCCATACACCAAAATGTTTGCCTTAGGGCGCTCTTTACAACGATATCTGAACCATTTTCCTGTCTATAACATTTCGCCTCTAAAATTATAAGAACCTTCCTTTTTTGCAGGTCTTTTTCGTTTTTGTCCAATAACTCAAAACATCCTTCACTAAAGTACAAAATGGTATAACGAAAAGAATTGTCTTTCGAAGCTCTATCTTAATATGTGTGATTCTTCTTTATCATTTGCGGAAAGAATAAGTCTACTTTTTGCGATTTGA
>JARJDU010027997.1:0-12014 GCA_030264695.1 Lissagria laeviuscula | reverse complement strand
GAATTGAAAATTGCTCTTTATACCAAATTCAGATACATTTACATAATAGATATGTTTAAATTGCCGATCAAAGGCAATTCGTGTAAAGTCATGTATAACATGAATAATTTGAAGATTTTTATTATTTTGTTGTTTTTGTTGCAGTGATGTTGTTTCTTCGACGTCCCCCGTGAGCGGCGGTTCACCGACGCGATACTCGCCGCTCGCCCGAAGGATGGACAGTCCACGAGACTCGCCCCAACATCTCAACGCTTCGTCCAATGACAAGGCCACCCTCAAGGTAGAATCGCTATACAAATAGTTTCATTAATTATCCATATATCTTTTTTCTTCATACAAAACGTCACTGATATTGAGAGATTAGAGGTTCAGTGAATGCAAAACGGCTGAATATTTTCTTTAAATTGATCCATGAAGAAGACCATCAAGGCACGTCACAACAACGCTAAATCATTCACAGCAAAGCTCACACAAAATCAAATTTCTTGCTTTGGTCATCTGGTATCAGTGTCGGATTTATGCGCAGGGGCAAGATTCACGCGCCTAAGTTTTCTCTCTTCAATTCTCGATTCCAAAAGTGGCGGCGAAGGCCCCTTTACGATAGAGTTTAATCTGGGTTGTACCCCCAGGGCCCCTTTATGTGGGGCTTGTGTATCTAGGGCCCCGTCAGCTCTAATTTTGCCGCTGCCTGGCATATAACCATGATCTTCATCCCCATCCGACTTTAAGCTATTCCCTGCATTAAAAGCCTCACTCACAGGAGGTCACTTTCCAAACAATTCTCAGGTGGAGCTGTATGGCTATTTCTTGCACTGCAGGTTGTCTTTCCTCCGAATTTATTTCAAGCTTCGACGAATGTCTTAATATTTCTGTAGGAAAAAAGTTGACAATCCTATTCTTCTAATAAACTATTATTTTAGGTACACTTCCCAAATGGCGGGTTCAACGTAGTAAAATACGGCGACAACGTCGACATCAAAGGCATAATATCAATCTGCACAGATCGTTTAAACAACGATGTGCGGCATTACAAAGGCCTCTATGGCATGCGTCTCGTCCACGCGCCTTCTGGTCACATCTACTGGCTGCATCAAAATACTCCCATGCAGGTAATACAAGACACTCATTTCAAACGTCATCCAGTCATCGAATGGCGCTTCGAATTACGTCTACGATATCTGCCGACAAATTTGCATCAGCTCTACGAAAAGGATCGCACCACGTTCTCCTTCTATTTTGATCAGGTGCGCGCCGATTATCTCAACTCGAATCTCAGCGTCGAGCAGGATATCGCTCTGCAGTTATGCTGCCTGCAAATACGCAATTTCTATAAGGAATCGGCGAGTGGTCTCGAGAAGTCCAATCTCGAATACCTCGAACGCGAAGAGGGCATGAACAAATTCATTCCGCGACATGTCTTAGTTACCATGAAGCCGAAAGCGTTACGGAAATCGATCCAAGCGAATTTCAAAAGGTTTAATCAGCTCACTGACAAGGATTGCATGTTTCGGTTCTTTGATATGCTCAGGATTTATATGGATTTTGATCATGAGAGGTTTTCGGTTGAGATGGGTAATATGTGGCATGTCCCTATTGAGTTGGTGGTTGGACCTTCAAGCGGTGTCACGTATTCTGTACTTCAGAATGGAAATTCGAATACGGTGAACACCGTGAAGGTTGGGGAGTTCGATGCTATTAAAGCTATCGAAACGCTAGTCAACGATTGTGATAAGCACAACAAGGCGACGCTTCATTTACGGGTTGATGGAGCTGATGAAGCATTTACTATCACATGCGCCAGTATTGAAGTTGCTGACAGTATTGCAGATTTAATCGATGGATATTGTCGGCTACATTCTGGACGGTCTAATTCAATTTGGATTAAGAAAGGTACTATTTATATTAATTTTCTGAATAATTGTTTCCTAGAAAATATGATGCTCAATTTTCTTAGAATCAAGTATTAAATATTTCAGAAACAAAATGGGATTCATTATCTTTTAGTAAAATTTTGTTCGAGTTTAAGATGTTTACTATTGAAGCATGACCTTATCAATATTATCTAATCATAAATTACTCATAGTTTCAACAAAATATTGCTCATTCCTCTCTATTTCTGTTTTGCGAACCGCAGGAAAACAAACATTGTGTTCTTGCAAAGGTCAGTTAATAATTACTTATAACTGTGCTAGGTGACGCTTTAAAACAAGATAATTCATTGAAATGGCATGATAGTCACATTATGATTTTATTGAATTCTAGATTCGCAGTCTGGAAAACACAAATCCAAACGTGACGGAGCCAAAGATTCATCGCGCAGCGGTAAAGCCATGCTTTCCGAAGATTACGCCGAAATTGTTGACGAGGAAGGCGATTATTCTACACCTACAAGTATGTAACTTATGAATATTTACAATAATTAATGATTATATATACATGCAAGGTAATTGTTTTCATAAATTGTTGCTTTTTAGCACGAGATTACGAATGTGTCCGTAGCCAAATTGAATTGCTCGACATTCTTGGAGAAGGACAATTTGGGGATGTACATAAAGGCTTGTACAAGTACAAAGATGGCACACAAGTCCCCATCGCTGTGAAAACTTGTAAAGGGGATGCAGATCATGCTACAACTGAAAAGTTCCTTGAAGAAGCATGTAAGTTTATGCAATACTGTGCTTCTATTAAAAGTTTGAGTATTTTATGTACATCTTTCTTTAGTATATATTATGTATTAATATATGTGTTTACGTTTGCAGACATAATGCAAAAATTTGATCATCAACACATTATCAAATTGATCGGCGTATGCTCAGAATCTCCTGTTTGGATAGTTATGGAATTAGCAAAGTTAGGAGAACTGCGCGCCTACTTGCAAAACAACAAGGAGAAATTAGAGTTAGATGTTCTGATACTGTTTACATTCCAGTTATCAACGGCGCTTAGTTACCTAGAATCAAAGAAGTATGTGCATCGAGATATCGCCGCTCGTAATGTACTCGTCAGTTCGACAACTTGTGTTAAGTTGGCGGATTTTGGTCTCTCACGGTCAATGGGCGAAGACCAGAGCTATTATAAAGCTAGTAAGGGCAAATTGCCCATCAAATGGATGAGTCCCGAAAGTATTAATTTTAGACGATTTACTACTGCTAGTGATGTTTGGATGTTTGGTAAGGATACAATTTCATAGTTAATTTTTCCTACTACTCTCTACATTTTCTTTTAGGTGTCTGCATGTGGGAAATATTAATGCTTGGCGTAAAACCCTTCCAAAACGTAAAGAATAACGACGTCATTAGTAAAATAGAAAACGGCGAACGATTGGCGCTTCCTCAAAATTGTCCTCCCAGATTATATTCTTTGATGTCGCAGTGTTGGAGCTACGAACCTAGCAAACGTCCTACTTTTAAAGAAATTAGAGAAATTTTAAAGTGAGAACCATTTACATATCATAAGAGATTATTGTATTAACCCTTGATTACTCTTCCAGCGAAATATTATTAGAAGAAAAATCCGCAGCACAAATGACACTGAAACGTGAACAACGTCGCGTAGCAGGGATGTCCTGGGGATATACAGATGACGCTGCACCACCTCCGAAACCTTCACGACATCCTCTACAAGGCGTAGACTCGAATTCAATAGCTTCCTTCGGTTTAAGCACCGGACCACAGACGTATATCGTAGCCCAGAATCCTGCAGTCCTCGCACAACTAATGAAGGAAAATGAAGGACGCAGCGTGACTCCGGCTGCTTACACCACTCCTGCTTCGGTATTTAACACAGTCGCAGTCGATTTCGACGCGAAGGAAGACATTGCCGAAACCCCTATCCCCGCTTTGAAAACTATCCCAATTCCAGTAGACAAGTTACATAAGTTGGATCCTGAAATTGACGAGCAAGGAGAACAACAGACTCAAATGAAACCGAAATTCGGTACTTTGGAGCGCACACCTTCAAGATCAAGTGCAAGCAGTGGCACGCCATTAATGGGCTCGCTCGAACGAGTTGGCAAGAAAGTTAACTCTTTGGAGCGTAATGCATCTTTGGCAAACAGTTCTCATAGCAGTATCGATAAGTTATGTAGCCTTCCATCAACAGCGGGTGTTTTCAGTCCGAAAATGGGCTCGTTGGAAAGACGTGGCTCGCCCAAAATGGGCTCGCTTGAAAGATGCGAAGGTAGCATGAGTAGTTTAATTCAGCAGCGAAGTTTTGATTCGCAGTCACAGCTGGCACAAGCTTATGCTGGCGGTGCACCTGAAGAATCGATCTATGACTTCGGCGGAGATGTTAAAAGCTGCGCATTTAAACAACCGTACTATCAGCAACAGCAGCAACAACATTTTCATAATAATAAACTTGATCGACCGCAGCAGGTTCGCAATACCTGCACGAAATCATTTGGTTTTGCATACTTTGACGTTTTCTTTTTGATTTGGCACTGATTTCGTTGCATAAAATATCAGCATGATGGCATGATGGTTTGGATATCAGATTTCGCACTATATATTTCGTTTCATTTGAGTTGTTGTTGTTGCTCTTTGTTTTGTTTTAATTTTCCTTTTCTTTGTCTGGATGTCGTCTTATTGTATGATATATTATTTAATGAATGCATTATCTTTGGAAATTAATTTCGAATTTTTACAGTATCCACGTGTTATTGACTCGGCAGTGATGCATGGTTCCAATCCAGAGGTCACTTACAAATCTCAGCTGAACACCCAGTTGTTGGAACAAAGACTACTACAGCAACAGAAGGAATCTGAGGAGGATTCACGATGGTTGGCTGAATCTGAGACAAATCTGGTATAGCCAAAATAATATATTTATGCTTTTAATCACTTAGTAATTATTATTATTCTTCTTCTAGAAAAAGCGATTGAGTGTGATCGCTCCGGAATCCGCTGAACAATTAACCGAAGCTTCTCAGTACCTCACAGCATCTGTTCCAAACAGTCCGTCCTCGATGCATCATTCAAACTCCTCACATCTTTCGTCTAGTCTGGCCCATATGTCGATGAACGGCAGCGGCCCCAAGAGCCTCTCGCCGGCGAACAGCACCACGTCGACGTCCACGCTCACCGATCGCGAGGAGTGCAGTACATCTGATAGGAAACCATTGAAAACTGCTGATCTTGATAGGACTAATGACACAGTCTACGATTGTACTACCCAAGTGGTGAAAGCAGTTATGTCTCTATCTCAAGGAGTGCAACAAGCCCAAGCAGAACTCTACCTTGACTTGGTAAAGAAAGTCGGGTTGGATTTACGTGCTTTGCTTGCTAGTGTAGACGGCATTATCATGGCTTTCCCACCCTGCGTGCATCGTGAAGTTGAAATGGCTCATAAGGTGCTTTCCAAGGACATGTCCGAACTAGTCAACGCAATGAAACTTGCATTGCAATATCGTACAACAACTTTGGATGCAGAATATAGAAAGTAATGACAACCAAATTATTTCAATTAATTATTAAGTAGTATTACATGTTTGATTTTTATTTTAGGGGAATGCTAAGTGCAGCACATGTCCTAGCAATGGACTCTAAGAATCTCTTGGATGTTGTCGATGCCATTCGATTGCGTTATCCTCATATTGATCCATTCCTGGGTCCGTTAACGAATTGCTATGACAATGACGATGTGCATGTTGAGGAGTTGCATCACAGGCAGCAAATGGAAGATGAATTGGCATGCAAGTTACCACCGCCAGTTTCTTGCTCCTTCGTTCAGACTCCAGCATATGCAAGAGGTGTTTCCAATGTTTCTGCTGCCACAGCAACGGCGGTGACTAATAATACTCCACCGGAATCGCCCGCCGAGGTTGATAGTTAGAGGCCGCTATTTTCTTTCTTTTTATAGATATCCCAAGGTACACTTTTAATTCATAATTAGATAGGTGTATTTATTATCTCGACAGCTAATGACTACTACCGACGTGTTTTACAAATTTGTACGCTTGATGTACGCATTTTATCAGATGAGGACATAGATATATACTACAAGATGGAAATTCCTGCAACTTGTTATTAATCAATTGCGAAATTATCAAAATATTATAGAAATATTTATTTAAATGATGAGATGTATTGGATAGATGATGGGTAGTGTCTCCATGAAGTAAGAGATACTCCGAGCTATGCTCATTCCAGTTTGACTTGCGTGTTATTTGCATTTTGTTTTTGTAATGAGAATAAATTATATGACAAATGTACATTTGTTTTGCTAAGGGTGATTTTAAGGATGGGAAGGAAAGAAGGATTAATATAGGATTTTAAATTGTATTTATTGGAACATTTTTTGAATGTTAATGGAAGAATGGATGGATTGTGCTCTTCTCACGAACTTCAAAATCGTTGTCGACTTGGTTCTTTGATAATTCCTTCATTAGTAGCTTCAGGTCAGCAAGCTGTTCTTCATCATTCACATCCAGTGGTTTATGTGCTTCTATAAGGGCGACTAGAAGATGAACACCTCCACATACTCCAATTGTAAAGAAAATGCATTCCAAGGTTGATAACACCATTATGAACGATGATTAAATGATAGATGAAGCAATAACAAGAATTTGTTGTTACATTTTAAATGTAATTGTGATGACATAAACAGAAATAATTGTCATTGATGACATGAACATTTGTAAACAAATTCTGTTTATGCAATAATATACAAAAATATCAATTTATATCTTTACATTATGTTTATACACAAAAAAACTACTTTTTCCCTTTATGTATTGTATCATAAATATCTGTACGTCGTTGTTTACCAATTGGAATCTGTTGTCTGATTTTCTCACATTCACCAAGATCAATATCACACAACAAAACTTCCTCCTCATGTCCAGCTTCTGCAATTACTTTACCCCAAGGATTTGTAACTTGGGAATGACCCCATGCAATATATCCTTGAGTACCTCTAGCAGGACTAACACAAAATATATACAATTGATTATCAAGAGCCCTTCCTCTTTGCAATAATTCCCAGTGTAATGGCCCTGTGGTCATATTAAAGGCAGCAGGATAAACAATTAATTTACAATCTTGAAGTCGATACAACTTTGCTACTTCCTCGAATCTTAGATCATAACAAATACCAATTCCCACTTTTGTGCCATTGAAATCAAATATGCAGAGCTCATCACCTGCACTTAGAATATCTGATTCTTTGAAAGTAATACCTCCTGGAATATCAATATCAAACAAATGCATTTTACTGTATTTTCCAATCATTTCCCCACAAGGATTCCATACAGTACATGTATTGTAATACTTTCCATTTTTAACTTCTGGAAAAGTGCCACCAATCAAAAAAACTTTGTTATCCTTTGCAGCCTTGGATAGCATCTCACAAGTAGGTCCTTCAGGAATAGACTCTGCATATTGATTGAAGAAATTGGTTCCGTATGGTGAGTTAAAACATTCTGGTAAGGTGACTAGACTTGCACCACATTCTTTTGCCTTTTTAATAAGGTTGCAAGCATTTTCTAAGTTCTTGTTTCTGTCTTTACCAACAGACATTTGGATGAGGCCTGCTTTGAAGGTGGACATGGCTTTTAGGGCTTGAAATGATGAACTGAAAGCCTTTCGTGTTAATCTTGCACTTACTGATAATAACATTACGTAGTGATGTGTTTACACTGTGATGTAGTCAAGTGGGAAGCGAGGACGAATCACTTAGTTCAATTATGAGTGCTTAATGATCTGGCTTATCACTTGTTTAAATTTAATTGTACTTTAAGGAAGATATTACATGTTTTTTATAAAGAAATTAATAATCTAAATAATAATGTATTTCATTTGTCAAAGCGCAAGAAGATGGCGCTGTACATCTGAAAGAAATGAAAATTGAAGTGTGTCGTATTTTTAGTTTGCAGCCAGGCTGCCGCAGCCATTCAACATATGGTAGCTTATTAGAACCATCTGGGCAGCCAAGGAGTTCTGGCGGCGGCAGCCACCACAAAGTTGCACAAACCAAATCGCATACAAATCAAAATGACTTTCGATACCGAAAAATTAATTCGGGAGGTTGAAAATAGAAGTGCCATCTGGGATATCACTTGTGACGAGTACTGTGATCGTGATGTGAAGAGAAGGAGATGGGAGGAAATCACCGATATTATGTGTGGAGAGAATTTAACTCAAGAAGATAAGAATGAATTTGGTAAGTTATTTTTTTATTTAAGTTAAAGTCATTGTCGCTCGCATTCAGTTGATTTTGGGATATAGGGCTTAGAGACTAAAACATTTTGCAAGACGTGACGTCGGCGGCGCGGGCCCTTCCTTGCAGCGTCGACCGCATGCACGGAATTCCCGTTTCTGTCGGCATTGATAATTTTACTATGGCAATTGTCTTTTTACGAACATCTATTGGGCTGTGAAAAATTCTCCGTTTAGTTGCTAGAATGCTAAACGTACATTGAATAAACCTTGCACGAGACAGAGCGTAGTTAAAGATTCTTTTGTTGTTTGTTCATATATGAGAACTCAAACATTTGGGCATTTTTCAATGTACCTTACTCTAAAATTATGATTCTATTCTGTCATACTACATCCTGTTGCCAGATATCTAATGTAAAATATTATTTTCAGGAAAATCGTTACAAAAAAAATGGAAGAACATCAGAACTAGTTTCAACAGAGAATTACACCGCAGAAAGGGAGCTAAAAGTGGATCAGCAGCATTGCGAAAAAGCCCTTATGTATATTTTGAACAACTACAGTTTCTTAAAACTACAACAAATAATACAACTGAGAATAGTTTTTATGAAGAATCTGAAAATGACTGGGAGGCTAGCGTTCAAGCTCGTTCACCTACCAAAAAGAAGAAGAAAACTGACGATGACGGCTTGGTAGAAGTACCGAGTCAAAGCATCGCTAATAGAGAAGAACAAGAATCTGATTCAGATAGATTTTTTATGCTGTCACTGTTAGATGATTTCAGGAAGATTCCGTATCATCGTAGACTTTCCACAAAAATTGAGTTGATTGATACAATAAGAAGAGCACAAATGGGACCTATAGAACGTCATCATCCATCAGGCGCTGGACGATACAGCCCTATGTCTGGCTTAACACAATACCTTTATGTAAAACAGCAAAATGAATCCGAAGCCTCGAGCAGCGAGCAGTGAGATAATCTACGCTTGCTATACATAGGCAGGACACTCCAAGAAAGTATCGTGAGTTTTTATCACCAGTATCAAATGATTCTGATAAAACTCTGAATTCTGAAATATTTGATCTACGGCGGCACTAACTTTTGGTACTCACTGCCTACATACGCGCCTGATATGATGTCATCAGCTAAAATTAAGATAACATGCAATCGATTAGTGCATTTTGTTATGTCTTGTTTATATGTTGAGTGCTATATTGATCTAAAATGTATAATCAATATGGAAAATATAAATATTAAAGTTATGTATAATAGCTAAAATTATAATTCAATTATTAAATATATCACATGACCTATAACTATAAAATAACTATAAATTTTCCTATCCCCGCCCGTCCTTTCTATCATACAAAAAAAAAATATTTCTCGGGGGGAAAATAAGAATTTTTTGTTAGTGAGAAAATTATATGAATTTGATTTCAGCGGGGTCTCCTGAGCTCTCCCCCCGACCTTACGGGGTCTTGGTCCCTCATAGTTACGCCGCTGATGTATTCCCAAACTACTAGAACGTGAACAATTCATTGCGAACGTCTATATATTAACCTAATCACATTCCTTAACGACTTTGTTTACAACTATTCTCATTGCAGGTCAGTCAGATATCTTAATCGCATTCCTTAACGACTTTGTTTACAAGTATCGTTGCAGGTCAGTCAGTCCATGAGTCAGTTCAATATCAGCCGCAGTTCGACATAGATGCTATTCCAGCAGCCACGTGTTCGGCATTTTCGCGTTTAAACATTTCCCCAATGGATTAATTAATATTAAACAATACGTGGAGTGCGCGTCGCGTTATTAAGGAATTATCTTCTATACTATTTCTATCCCGCACCGAAAGAAAACCAGGTGATTCGTGTCGCGATTTTGATTGGTTATTTGGAATAGAATTTCAATTAATCCACCATCCACCTGAGTGACTTTCCGAGAGCGGGTGAAACCCTCAAAGAGGGCGAGTGCGCGATCGCGATAGTTTAAATCGTTTCTGAAGCCCACGAGGGCAGTGCGTGGTTCGAATGGATGCGTATACTGTTAATTTGAGCTGCTTTGGATTAGTGAGCCGTCGCATCATTCCGAAGGTAATTATTGTTTAATTTTTGCTTCCTTCCTCGTTTATTTGGTTAAAAAATGCATTCACTTTATGTAAATGTTATGTACTTATGAAATTTTCTTTGCTTTTAGGAGAGTTACAAGAATTTCTGGCTTTGCATTAAGAATGGAAAGCATTTCAGGATTCAAATGGGTGAGATCATTTAAAATTTTTAAATTATGATAATTTATTAAGTCCGTCAATCGTGTGGAACTTGGGACTAGACTGGTAAAAATATCTAACTATAGGACATTAAATTTGCATTCCGTGCGTATCAAATTGGGAAAGGGCCGTAATTAACTATTAAACCAAAAATTTTATTTGATGTGCCTTGTTTTTATTTTAATTTGCGTGCATAGTTTCCAAATTAAAGGGGAGACTGGGGAGAGCGGCAAAACTATCGACCCAACGAACATTAAATTTGCTATCTGCCTGCATTAAGTCAGGTGCGCTAATCTGTCGGAAAACGGTCGTCATTAATTATTTAACATTCAATTTTATTTGTTGCGCATTGTTTTTATTTACTTCTGCTCGTGTAATATCCAAAATAAAAGGGAGACTGTGGCAGATAAAATATCTATCCAATGGACATTAAATTTGCAATCTGGGTGGATTAAAACAGATTCGCTGATCCATCGGGAAAGAGCCGAAATTAAATATTATACTTAAATTTTTTTTTGTCACCCCGTATTTTTACTTACATTTACAAACTAAATGAGACCAGGGTGATGAAATCTTCGGCTCAAAGAGAATTAAATTTGTTTATGTTAGTTACACTGATCCTTTTGAATTAGAAACATTTATAAAATGTTATAATATACTTGCGGAATAGGATGAAAAAAATTGCGGAATTGCTGCATGATGTTTCCAAATTTACGTTTTTGAGCACGTTTTCGCGTCTAGCTCGCAAACGGTTGGAGCTACCGATACACAAAAATGCTATCGGAAACGTCTTTAAATTCTAAATTAGATACATTTATAAAATATTAAAATATATTTACGGAATAGGGCGAAAAACATTACAAACTGCTGCATGATGAATTTAAATTTGCGTTTTTAAGCACGTTTCGCGTCTAGCTCACAAACGGTTCGAGCTACCGGAACACGAAAAATGCTATCGGAAATGTCTTTAAATTTTAAATTAGATACATTTATAAAATATTAAAATATATTTGCGGAATAGAGCGGAAAAATTGCGAAACTGCTGCATGATGTTTCCATATTTGCGTTATTGCGCACGTTTTCGCGTCTAGCTCGCAAATGGTTTGAGCAACCGGAATACAAAAAATACTATCGGAAACGTCTTTAAATTTTGAATTTTAAATATTTATAAAATATTAAAATATATTTGCGGAATAAGACGAAATAAATTTCGAAACTGTTGCATGTTGTTTCAAAATTTTCATATTTTTTTTGTTTGTTAACATTTAAACGGTCATAACTTCGAAACTAATTATCCCAAATAAACCTAATATACCTCATTAGAAAGGTCATTAAATTCTCTTTAAGATAAAGTTTAGAATCACCTTCCAAACTTTTAGGAAAAGACCTAAATTAGGGATCAAAAAGTGTGTTTACGTTTTTTTCTAACATGTTTTTAATTATACAACCTAGAATAACTCTGGAACTATTTATCCCATCTTAATGAATTTAACATTGTTAGAAAGCTAATTAAATTCCCTTTAAAACAATATGCATTTTAATTATCTCAGCTTATTATAAAATAGTCAAAACTGCCCCTAAAAACAAAATT
>JARJDU010027995.1:0-16732 GCA_030264695.1 Lissagria laeviuscula | reverse complement strand
TGTCAAATAAACTAACTTATTCTGAACTGAAGAGAATTGGTGATATTCCTGGTTTCCTCATTTACAGGTGAAGTTCCATGACACTTTTGGCGATCAGTTTTCTACAAGATTAAATAAATATAACAGAAATTGTATGAATACCAGAAGTCTAGTGAGGACAATTTATGACCCCATTAAAGTTGGCTGTGATTAACATAATAATTTTCTCACTCCTTGGAGGACAAGAACCTTAAAAGCAAATTATGGTTTACAAAACCTTGCAGTGAATCTTAGGCAACCTATTCTACAATTGTATATGGCTAGGAAAATTTACCATAGCAAGGAACAAGCAGATAAACTCATTCTGCCGCTATAAACAAAACAATAATATTTAATAGTTAAAGCCTTAAGGTTAACTTATAGGATATAAAATGTTGGGTGTTCGGGTAAATGCTTACGCAGAAGCATCTCCTGGAGATACTGATCAAGATGCAAACTCAGCACTGACTGAACTTGATAAAGGTAATCTTTGTCTTTCATATTAAAATTTTTAATATTTACTACATTTTATAATATATTGTACAAACTTTTTTAGGTTTACGTTCAGGAAAAGTGGGTGAACAATGTGAAGCAATTGTTCGTTTTCCTCGACTGTTTGAAAAATATCCATTCCCAATTCTTATCAATGCTTCATTTTTAAAATTAGCTGAAGTCTTTCGTATGGGAAACAACTTTCTAAGATTATGTGTTTTAAGAGTTTGTCAACAAAGTGAGAAACATTTGGACAAGGTGTCTAATGTTGATGAATTTGTGAGAAGAGTATATAGTGTGATGCATAGCAATGACCCAATCGCTAGAGCATTAGCTTTAAGAACTTTGGGATCTATTGCTTGTATAATTCCTGAAAGACAGCAAGTTCATCATAGTATTCGTATAAGTTTTGATTCGCATGATAATGTTGAGGTTGAAGCTGGAATTTATATTGCTACACAGTTTGCAGCTCAGTCAAAGTATGTTTTCTTCAAATTCTATTAAAATTAATTGATAAATATATTATGACTTTAGAACCTTTGCAATTGGCATGTGCAATAAAATTGCTGATATGATCCAAGGACAAGCCACTCCTGCAAATATGAAACTACAATTGATTCCAATCCTGCAGCATATGCATCATGATACTAACACTGCTGCAATGGTTCGAAACTTATGCACAGATTTGTTACCAAAATATCCAGCAGAAGAATTTGTTTTAGTTACATTGAATACTTTAACACAACTTGCTGTTGCTACTTTAATTGATATACCAACTCAGGTACAACTACTTGCCTGATTGAAAATGTGATCATATTACATTTTTATAATATTTTAGGTGCAATTATTATTGAAGTATATCAAGGCAGATCCAAGAAAAAAGATTAAATCGACATGTCTAAAGCATTTGCATGATTTAGCTAAACCAGGGGCACATATTTGGCCTCCAGGTGCAATAGACTCCATTTTAGACTTTGCATTACAAATAACTTCTCCAAAACTATTGAGTGCTGCTTTAGGTGTGATTGAAGTCCTGGCAGAATCTCCTTTAATATGCCAACAGCATAATCATGAATCTTCTAAATTGAGACAACTCTGTGAGAAGAATTGCTATTCACCTCATCCGCCTATTGCCGCAAGGGCGATTAATATTTTAACTAAAATAATTTGTCATTGGTGAGACTATTTATATACATTTATCATTAACTGATGACCACAAATCCCTAAATTTGCTTTTAGCTATCAAGGAAATATTAAAATAACGGGCACAGATAATGTAATCGCATCTTTGGAAACTTTGATTTTACTACTGACCTTCTCTGATGATAAATATCCTTACCATTTGAAAGTGGTCTTGAGTTGTGCTGTTAGACTATCAGAAGTAGATACAAATTGCTGTGAACGATTTGTGGAATTACTAGGATCAAGACTAGATAGTCTTGAAAGTAAGTTATATTCCCTAAAAGATGTATATTTATAAAATCTTGATTTTTATTTAGATGACTGTACAATTTTAATCTGCGAAGCTTTGGGAGCCATAGGAAGTTCACAACCAGATACTCTTCTACCGCTGCTAGGCGATATCTTGAGACTTCTAGATACGGACAACATTCCTCCAACTGATCAACAAACTAATATTACTGTTCTCCTTTGTACTCTGGTCTTTCAAATGCTTACTGGTTACCAGTGGAATAACGAAACGACGACAATAATCAACAAAGTTTCGTCGTCGCCAAATCTGTGGACAAATTACTGCATAGGTCGAGCAGCATTCCGATATGGTCATCATGCGATTGCTTCTAGCATTTTCAGCAAAATGACTGAACAAGTCAGCTATGAGAATTGGCACTTTTGGCTCGTGTGTCTCAGCGAGATGAGCCAAGCCGAAGAAATGCTCATGAATTCGAATGATGGAACCAGTATTGTTGATCGTTTGGATTTTGCAATAATACATTATAATAAAGCTATTGCTTCGTTAAAAGCAGCTAGTACACCAACGCATAATCTGCAATTTCAGGCGGAGTATATGCACACTAGATGCGAATTTTTGCAATGCTTGCTGCTTCTGATTCATACATGCAATATTCTGTGTATTGTCCCTCCGCCGGCGATTGCTTCGACCATTGCTCAATCCACAAGGGATGATTTACAGAGGCATGGGTATATTACAAACCAAATGAGGAAATGCGTAAAAGAATTTAAAAGCTGTGGAGAATTATGGTATAAATTGTATCAAACGGCGTTCGATGCTGATCATTCTACGTTGGAAAATTTACAAATGTAAGATTTTCATGATATAAACTTGCAATTTTTTAAATTACATAACGATTGCTAATATAATATAAATGTTTGTGTTCACAGTTTACAACAAATGTGCATATTGTTAGAGCAATGTGTGCAAACTGTATGTGTAAGTAATACATCAACGCGACCAATTATTCAATTCGATGCAAAAAACAAGAAATTAGAGTCTCGACAACTTTTATTAGCTTGTCAAAATGCTTCAAGACTTTGTCAAAGCATTGCTGACGAGAACTTAGGATTAACAATAACTCATAAGGTTTGTTTAATATACCGTTTGAAGGTTTACCTACCGATTGAATTGGAAATCAATTTTTTAGCATGTTGACTTGTTAAAAAGTATTGTGGAAATTTTCGCGAAAGCTCCACTCACAATCCCACGCTATTTCTTCCAAGTTTTGCAATATACCGCATTGAAACTTGCAATTACTCCACAACCCCGAGTTCTTGGCGAATGTATCAGCGTCCAAGCTGGCTCACAATTAGCTGTTAAAGTGGAAGGAGTTATTCAACATGGGAACAAACCAGGACTATTTCGAAAAGTCGATGGTGTACAAATTACTGTCACATCGCAGCTACAACCGAGTACCAAAAACAAAGATATTGATACTAAAGTAAGTATGGCACATTGCAGACTGAAGTAATTACTTTTTTTCTATGAAATACTTATAATCACATGTTTTAATAGAATATTGAGGTCACTTCAACGCTTGCGCAAATTGTTACACCGCACAAGGACTTCTTTGCTGCACAATTTCTGCTAGCTTTTCCACGTGGCGGTTTGTATGTGTTATCCATTGAATCTTCAATAGTTGATGAGGAAGGCAACACCTGGAATACTGGTCCTAAATCTACATTAACTGTTAAAGTTCCCGATGAAGCTAAACTACAACCGATTTCGATTCCAGGCATGGCAGTAAATGCCAATGTGTAAGAATTATTGTCATTTTAAAGCGAAACATAATTAATATTCCTTTTCCATTCCAGGATTTTAATGACTGAAGATAGCCTTTTCATAAGGAAAAAATAAATTCTACTAGCGTGTTTATTTTTGTAGGAAATAAATGGAAACATTTTAAATGAGCACTATGACATTTTGAGTTTGCATTATATTATGTAAGATTTTCAAAGATTGCCCACGCACGGCCGATTATTATTCGGCGTTTCATCATAATCTCTAATTTTAACAACGTTCTCACTTTCTTCGCACGAATTTATCAATTCGATGTCTCTGATATATAAGTTTTGATTCAGTTTTTTGCCCATGTCGTAAATTGTAAGTGCGGCTACTGCAACCGCAGTCATTGCTTCCGTATTAACATCATTATTAGGAGAACACTTTACCATTGATGTGATGACGACTGTCTTTTGCTTTTCATCAAGTACAGCTTTAATGCCCACAGTACCCAGTTCAATATTATGACCTAGAGAAGGAAATAAAACGGATGTTTGTCTAGCTGCATTGATTCCTGCGAGTTGAGCCTTCGAGAAGTCAATGGTATGATGCCATCCGTAAGCTTTAATGCGATCAAATAGTTCATCGCCTATGACAATTGTCCCGCGCGCTTTTACGACCTTATTCCCGAATTCCTGACTCACGTTGTTCAATTTGCGTGGTAATTTGTGCAGTCTCAGTTGTCGGTGTTTGCTACATATTTTGCAAAGCAAAAATCCGAGGCCTTGCGTTATTGGCATTGATCATTATTTAAATGCGTAGTGAAATGATTAAATTTACACAGAAATTTTGTCGGTAAAAGCTGACATTTTGATATGGAGTCGGTAGAATATTGTAATGATAACTGTCATACGTTCGTCATTTTACAATAATTGCGTAACAAAATGTGCATAAATCATAATATATAGTCGCTATATGTAATTTTAAAAGCTTCCCAACAAATTTAAATCGCTCCAATGGCAACCGTTTCCTTAACAATAATTGGACTCCTATCATATTCTTTAACAGTAATCTCTTGCTTCTTGTAATCTCCCCTTTGTCCCCCAGTTTTACTTATCAACTCAACATTAGTAATTTTAATATCATGACTAACTGCCTTGCACATATCATAAACCGTGAGAGCTGCTATTGTTACAGCAGTCAAAGCCTCCATTTCAACTCCGGTCTTACCATCGCATTTCACCCTCGAAGTAATAACAATCGACTTATTTTCTTTGTCCAACAAAGCTTCTACTTTCACTGAATTTAGCGCTATGTTATGACACAGAGGAATCAAATCCGACGTCTTTTTGGCACCGGTGATGCCAGCTAATTGCGCAATAGATAAAACGTCACCTTTCTTGAGTCCATTTTCCTGGATAAGACGAACTAGCTCCCAACTAATTTGTACAACTCCCTTTGCCTCGGCGGTTCTGGATGATATTTGTTTATTTCCAACGTCCACCATGCGAGCCTTCCCCGTTTCATCTACATGCGTTAAGTGAGTGGAAAATTGTCGCAAACTTGATGGACCCGAACTAGGAAATAAATGTGATAGATTGGAATGGTATAAAGTTCTTTTGGAATTGATCGATGGTTGGAATGTAAATTGGAACGGAAAACAATCTGCAAATTATATAAATAATTATTTGTTGGTGCGAAAGAGAGTTAAATCGAAGGAATTGTTAGCACATTAGCTACTTGAGGATAGATGTGACATTTAAATTATTTACGTTAGACTTTAGGGCATAAATAAATAATAGAAGGTTTTAAACAAATAATAGTATATTAGTTTTTAATAAGTTGTTTATCCACCAATTAAAATCATAGGTCTGTTTTCCATTTTCGATAGATTCAGCATGCCTAAAACATTTTTTGGGTTGAATTTATCCTTTGCAAAGGAATACAGTGAAGCGTCGTTAATCCGGATCGATCGGGACCGCGAATGTACTTTCAGTAATCTCACCGCAGATCCGGATTTGCGAAGCTGTACTGTACTATGTTAAAACAATAATTATGGTTCATGTTTGAAACTTTAAATTTTCCACTTGATAAGGAGTGACAACATTTATTGTTAATACTAATTCAATCTAAGAGATCTAATGCACCACAACAGTAATTACGTTTCAGTTATTTTAAGAAAAATTAAAACATGTTTGGAGAAAAACATACTGTATTCTACTTCTATATAGTATATTGAAATCAAATCTGTACTTACCAGCATGCTGCTTCTTCTTGCGAGTCACCGCTGCCCCAATTAATGCAACTAAATCATCGTCACTGCAGCCAGCACGAATGGCATCCCTTAGAGATATTTCCGAATTACCAAACAGGCACACTTTCAAATTTCCATCGGCTGTAATTCGTAACCTGTTGCAGGACCCACAAAAATGTTCACTCATTGAAGTGATAAATCCAATTTGGCCTTTAGCTCCTGGGAGTTTCCATGCCTAAATTGAAGTATTAAGACAATCAGAATTTGTTTTATTTTGGTTGTCATTGTAATAGTTTAATATTAAGGTACTTTAATCTCAATATCATTTCCACAATTCTTAATAATTTGGTACATACTTTGCTAGTATCATTTGGTCCATTTTCCATAGGTCCAAAATCCGGCCATCTTTGTCGAATTCTATCGACCATTTCTTTGTACGACACCATTTTTTCAAACTCCCATTTGTTACCACTGAATGGCATATACTCAATGAATCTAACATCAACATCTTTTTCCTTTGTCATTTCAACGAAATCACAAATTTCGTCATCGTTAAAATCTGTAACAACAACATGTATACACTTTTATATTTGTGCTGTAAGAACTAAGAATTAACTTTCTATTATATTTAATTATGTTGTTATTGTTAGGATTAATAATACGTAGGTAGTTGTGCTGGAATATATACTGTCTTTATTACACAAATGACAACAGAGAACTGACTTAAGTCGAGATAGATACATTCTTTGATGGCAACCCAAGCTGCAGACAACCCTCTAGGTTCCACCCACTTCGCCTATCTTCAACAACTTCAACAGTTATACACTAATGCCTCGGTTTAACAGACCTCGATTTAACGGATATCGGCTTTAACGGACAAATTAGAATTTGACGAACAGGGTGCGCCCTCTAAAGTGCTAAATCAACACTACTGATTTTGAAACGTTTTAGACTGTTGTTATGTTGTGATTGAGCAAAAAAAACAAAAGTTTTAGTTAAAGCTTCTTGTAAACAGCTGACGTTCTCATTATCCTCTGTGTGTAGGCGCGTAGGCAACTTCATGATCTTTATATCTCGTTTAACGGACAAGGGTCATCCATCCCCTATTAGTCCATTAAACCGAAGCATGAGTGTACTGATAGTTATATACTGGAAAAGTTGATGCCGAGGTATATCGTCTTTCAGGAATTGGGGAAGATGATTGTAAGATGAGAGTCTGTAGCGTGTTAAGATATCAGAAGAGGATGAGTTGATCGAGCGAGGAAAGACTGGTATGGGAATGGTGTGGAAAAAGTGTGGTTGGAGGGCGGAATGAAAATAAAAGGCGTGCGTTGGAGAGAGAGTGGGGTTGTCTAAGGAGGAGCCCGGGAGGAGTTATTAGAAGGACACGGAAGGTCAAGGGGATAGATGAAGGAGGGGAGAGGCAAAATGTGAGCAGAAGGCGGTCAATGGAGAAAAGGAGAAGGGCTAAAGTGGTTTTTTTTTAAAATTATTTTTGCAATTTTATATATACTTATATACTCACTTTTCATCACAACACAATTAACTTTAACAGGACTATATCCCAATTGCACCCCGAGATCGATGCCCATGATAACTCTGTCCCATCCTTTTCTTCTTGTTATTCTTTCATATTTATCAGCTTTAAGAGTATCCAAACTTACATTGATTATATCTAATCCTGCTCTTTGTAAGCCCACTAGTTGTCTAGTCAATACCAAACCATTGGTAGTCATTGCCACAGTTTCAAGTCCTTCAATCTGTTTCAATTGCTTAATTATATCAGGAAGATCTTTACGTACAGTTGGTTCACCTCCAGTTAAACGGATTTTTGTCACACCTTCACCAACAAACAAAGTGGCTATTTTAATTATCTCATCTGTAGTAAGGATTTTACTGTTTGGTGTGAGGTTCACTCCTTCAGCAGGCATACAATATTGACCTAAAACAAGTATTTACATATTGAACTATATACATATTCCAGAAATTTCTGTATGCTGCTTAAGTAAGTGACAAGCTTTCAAACTTACATCGTAAGTTGCATCTTTCTGTCAAAGATATCCTTAAATATGAATGATATCTACCAAATGTATCGGTTAATGGATTAATAGTTTTCTCATCCTCCTAAAAATATGAAAAAGAATTATACAAATTAGAAATGCTGATTAAATACTGGATATATTACATTTCAGCACATTATTTACCTTTGGGAGCAAAGAACTAGCAGGAATTGTAGCTGCATTTTGATTTGTATAAACATTTCGACTCAGCGCGCAACACAAAACATTAAGCAACTTTGGACGGAACATGTTCTGCAGCCCACTAGTAATAATTGCACTTATGAATTACGTCATAAAATGGAGCGATATTTATCAATATTAATTTTATACTCGATTGATAAGAACGTTGTTAAATGACGTTGGATTTATCTGATAAAACACAAGTCTAATGACGACGAACTATAGAGATAACGCGCAATCATTTTCAAATGTGAAGTCATTGCAAACAAGCCAAATATTAGCAGCTTTGTATTTAGTTTCGTCTTATTTGGAATGTTGATATTTAGTGCTTAACTTTCTAATAAATTTAAGAAGTGGCGCACTTAAATTAAGCGATAATTTTGTAATTATTTTGACCTTAAATATTTCGAACACGCGAATTGTAAGTGTTTATTCTAGATTTATCTTTTCGTTTGAAATATAATTAGGGTAATTATTAAATACATGATGTTTATTATTTACTTACTATTTAGCTTTTGATTTCTAACTACTTTGACCTTCAACACAACTGCAATAATAATCTTATTGCAAGAATGCAACAAGTGGGACATGCAACATGAAAATAACTGTTTTTGACAGAAAGTACAAGTTCTTGTTAAATCAACACTAAGATGTATTTGTTTATGCTAGCTAAGGGATGCTAGAATTAATAAAGTAGCCGAAACTAGAATATTGAATATAAATAAATTTTGCTACGATTTGTAGTTTGATTTGATTTCTGCTGGTACAAGGCCTTAGTACAAGGTCATTAGAATCATGTGTGTCCTTAGAATAAATATAATTATAGAAGTAGCTAGTCCATTGCGCTTATATTATTGGGCAAATATTTACAAATAATTTAGTATGTTTTCTCATAATTGCCTCATCTTTCAGTTATATAATGTAGCTGGACACGCAGAAAGTTCTTAAAATCTATCAGAATCTGATTTAAAATGCAGAAAAAATTATTATATATATATAAATTTTGTATAATTTAATTTAAATAACTTTAAAAAAAAGTATTATAATGTATTGATGTATAAAAATATAGAATATCTATATCTTTATTCTGAGTACAAGTCCGAACGCTATGCGCATGCCCTTGGAGACTATAAGCAAACCAAAACAAGAAGAAGATTTGTCTATGTTGGAATCAAACAAAGCCATACCATTGTATCTTGCTACTTCTATATTTATATTTATTCTGAGTGTGTATCAAACATACATTAATAAATAATTTGTATTATTTAAGAAACTTTTGTTATATAAATAATATATGTAAAATAGAAATATACAAATAATATTATTATTATTTTATTATATAGTATTCATATATCACTCCAATAAAATATTTCAAATTTGTGTTTGCATAGTTGGCAGCACTGACAGTGATTATCAGTCAAAAAGCAGCTGATTAACGTTTTAAATCGTTAAGCGCGTTCAAAACAAATAATTAAATTTGTTTACAGTACATAATTGTAAAAGTAGTTACAAAATAACTAGTTGAAATTAAAATAAATGTAGTTAAAGATGGCATTATTTGCAGCATATGCAGATGTGATTAATACACCAAGCACTTCCAATAAAGAAACAAACCCAAATGAAGCTGATAATAGCACATGGCTTACAAACTCAAGTTTTAAAATAGATGTGAAGCCTTTTCAAAAAGACGATATCCCTAAACTGCACCCTAAACACTATGATAATTCTGAATCATCAAGTAATGACAATGAATCGGAGAATAATATTAGGCAGTCAGGAAAACGAAAGAAAGCCAAGAAAAAATCTAAGAAATCAAAAAAGAAGAAAGAAAAGAGCATTGACAATGAAACAGCTCAAGTAGATCAAGGTACAGAAGACTATTCTATTGACAAAAAAAGGATTACTGAATACAAATATGTGAATACCATTTCTCGTCCTATGGCTCCAAAATATCGTATATATAAATACATTGATATCCCCAGAAATAAAAAACCAAAGAAATTCAAGAGATACTTTCAAGTTATTATAGAAAAACATGTTGTTGGAAGTAACAGTGAGGAAGACAAATTGACTCATAAGGATATAGATAATGCTTCTACACTAGGTGAGAAAAATCCTGCTTTTAAAGGCTTTGAACAAGAAGAAGACATGTCCAGACAAACAGGAAATTATAACAGAGACCTGCAAATAGATCCTTATAATATCGACATGTGGGTGAAGTATGTGAACTTTCAAGATGATGTCTTCCACTTTGAAAAGTCTTATAGGAAGGGATCAATTGCAAAGGGACAGAGAGTAACAGCAGAGAGAAAGCTCAGTATTCTTGATAAAGCCTTGCAATATAATCCAGATTGCGAAATCTTACTTAGAATGAGACTCGACATAGCTGTTAGTGTATTTCCTGCTGATGAGCTGCAAACACAATTGGGGAAGCTTGTGGAAAGAGACTCAGGCAATATTATCTTATGGCAAGGGTACATTGAGGCAACACAATGTTCCATGTCACATTGCACTACCCCATCAGTGATTAATTTATACATTAAATGTCTTCACACTCTTCATACAATTCGTCGAACTGCAAAAGTCAACAGGATTTTGTTAGAAGAAAGTATTTTAAGGATGCTGTATCAGTGTGGGTTATTCTTGAAGCAAGCAGGTCTATTTGAACAATTATGGACTCTATTAAGAATGTATCTTGAGTTAAACTTATCTGATTCTCACTCAACTCCCCCTTTCAATTCAGGAATTGCAACGGATGAACAACAATTGATAGAACTCGAGGACGTCGTATTAAAATCACAACTACCTATTCATGAGTTATGGCTCCGAGTTGAGAAACTTCGCGAGGCGGCTCATTGGCTTCCTGTAAATCAACCGGAATGCGAAGATCCTCAGCGATTAGTTTTCAGCGAAGATGTCTCCGAATTAATTCATCCAATTACTATGCCCGGGAATACTTTCCGGTTAACTGTCACCATTCTAACTCTCCTCAAGATTCCGCTGTTACCATGTAGACACACTACAATGAAGCAATTTGGTATTGACTATGTCCCTTGGTCATTGGATTCTGTCGAGACTTTACTCCCCATATTTTTGCCGATTTATCCGATTGATATTAGCAATAAACTACTCTTGACGTTCACGCAGAAACTTGCTGTAGGTCCTCAGTATCTGAAAACACTTCCAGGACAAGAAGAATACCTGCAGTTTATTCTTACAGTCATGCAGTCTTGTATTACATGTCTTAGCAATCGAGAAAAGACCGCTTTAACCGTCTGGTGGTTCCGCTTTCTAAGATTACTAACGGTTCTTGAGAAGCAAGATCTATTCAAAGTAACAAGTACCTTCCGGAAAAAGATTCGCAGTGATATGAAAAACGTTCTTAAAGAAAACAGTAGTGATGTGATTCTGTTCAAAGAATATGCATTAGTTGAATACGAGAATAATTTTGATTCTGCTGTTAATATATTGAAAACTGCAATTGCCATGAGTTGTTCCAAACCATTATTATTAATGAAAGTGGAAGAGCAAGGACCAATCATCTCCACACTGAAAACTTTAGTTGAATTACATATTTTTAAGGATAAAGAGATCCAGAAAGAAACAATACTTACATGTTTGAAATATATTTGTTCAGTTATCTTGGGGACTTTCAAAATTACTGAGTTGCCTCGGTTTATTACTCAGGCTACTATTAATGAAGCGAAAGAAAAGTTTGTTGAGGTTCATGTTAATTCTAATAACATTTCCAATGAGTTGGATAGCTTAGATCATTTTCTTCCGAATTATGCTACTGACTGGATCATTTTGCATGGGTATTTCCTATTTTTGAATGGTTCTATTACTGAATGTAGGGTATTCATCGAAAATATGTTGAACAAGTGGGATGTAGAAGACAAAGTTGAAGAAACTGATGATGACAAAGCACAAGGTCCAGAAAGTGGAGAAAAGAAAGATCTAAGAAAAGATATGAATGTCTTGTTACAGAAGGAAATCCTTTATGAATTCCTTGTGGCTTTGTTATATAAAACTTGTATTGATGTACCTGGTTCTGGGTTGTTTCCAACGTTAGATAAATATCTTGAAAAGGGAATACAATCATTCCCAAATAATTTATTTCTTTTGGCCACTCTTGCAAAAGTACAGAGTTTCTATTCTAATTATGGACAGCCTTGGTGGAAGATCCAAAATCTATTGATAAAAAGTGGACATGCTTTATCAACACTGTTTTTGGTCCTGATTGCAAATCAAAGGATAAATGATATTGAGAGTAACTGGATTGACACTGTAACAGGTAATTTAGGAATAATTTTGGCATTGATATAATAGTATTAATGTCATTAACATGTTTGTTTTTTATAGGAGAAGGAATATCAACAGATAACAGCTTTAAGAATCGAATGTTAAATCTATTTAAACGTATCACTAGAAGTGATATGTGCACAAGACGATGCGGACTGGTATGGAGACTATATTTGCAATTCCTTCATGCATACTTTGAACCTAAGTCTTGTCGTGCTGCATATTATATAGCAGTTGAGGAATGTCCATGGCTTAAAGTAAGATTAAATCGTCTTGTTGTCAAGTTTCAAATCTTTTAATTGTTGTTAGAGGCGGTTTTGGAGAAGGGGGGGGAGGTTGCTCCGGGTGCCACTTAGTTACCAAATGGGTTGCGGTGGAGTGCTGAGAGAATTACTTGGGCGTATTGTGAAAGTGAAATCAATCGCTAGATACTATCGAACTGTTCATTACTGTGGGTGGGGGGAAAATTACGCACCGGTTACCAACTTGTCCTAAACCGCCACTGATTGTTGGAATTAATTATTAAAGAGATTTTTTTATTATTCCAGGCGCTATATATCGATGCAGCAATTTATATTCCTGAAGACCTAGCACAGATTCAAGATTTAATCATCGAGAAGCAACTACGAATCCACGTCACTCCTGAAGAATTAGAAGTGCTTCGCAGTTAGTCTTATTGTATATTACATATTGACATCCAGCTTTAACAATCAATCTAACTGTTTGAAAAATGTGTACATAATTCTTACTTATTATTACGTTATTAAAGTAATAATATAGAACATATTTTAAACACAGCCCTCTTACACGTTTTATTATTTCTTGAGATGATCTCATACTTCATTATAAGTGCGAGATTACATAGAATCGACGGATAGACGAATCCTTTCCTAATAAACGTCCACACGGCAAATTGTCGTTAGGCTTGTTAAGTGCTGAAGTATAATTGCCGAATAATTGGATTTCGCAGCGTGCGGCATGCGTGCCGGAAACGGAAACAATTTTATAATTTTCGGTTTTTCTTTTCGTACGCTAAACGCTATTCTTGCAAGTCTCTATCGCGACTTTAATTAGATCAAATTGCTGCGGCGGTGAATGAATTATGGCAGGTTCGATTTTGCGCAAATTTCACTTGCAATTTTTTCCCTTCGCGTGCGACGAAGGAAGTTTTTTCTTTTTATATTTGCGACTGTTCGTAGGTGAAGTTCATACGCGATGTAAGAATTGTGCGAACGTTGACGTTCAGCAGGGAAATTTTGTTTGTAAATTAACAAAAATGCAATTCTTGATTGGTGCGAATGTTTGTCTTTTAATATGGTAAATATTTCAATTAATTGGTGCCAAAATATCTATAGTATTTTTGATTTTAGGGTGGTCAAGGGAGTTTTTGGTATTATACCAAAACAAGCTAAACAATATAAACCAAAAGCTATTTTACCCGAACATTATGCAAAAGGTAATAATTACCTCTATTATTAGTTTAATTAAATAACATATTAATATATGAAATTAATAAATAATAAGGATTGATTTATTTCAAGAAATGCGACCGCCAAGTTTCAAAGGAATGCCACTAGAAGTGGATTTTAGTATGACCGTTGTTGATATTAATTCAATTAACGTTGAAGACATGGATTTTAGGTAATTATTCAAAAGTGCAATTTAGTGCAGTGGTAATATTAATATACTTTCGTTAGAATGGATATGTTCTTGCGCCAACAATGGACTGATTCGCGGTTGCACATTCCCGAAGAGATTTTTGAATACGGCGATGAACAAGTCACGTTGCCAACGCAATTCTTCGAAAATTTGTGGCAACCAGACCTATATTTTTTGAATTCTAAAGTAGTTGGTAAGCTCTTTATTTAAATATGTCAAGAAATATGAAACTAAGTTTATTCTTCTTGGATAGTTCTTCAAGATACCTCAAAACTCCTATCTATAAATCATTGTATGTGTATGTGTCCTTTATGGATTTTTAAAGGAAGGTTTTGGCATAAAAAGACAATCCCAACTTCAATAAGGGGTGTTGATTTACTAGGAATAAAATGTGGGCGTTTTAATCAAATCACCCCTAGAATCAATAGGGACGAGGATTTTCTTAAACAAATAAAGCATTCTCATCAAAGATTGCTACACCTACTACTGATGACCTCAAAAAAATATAAACACCCATAGCATCAACGGGGGTGGGGGTTGACATCAATTATTCGAAAACGACGGGGTCAATTTTAACAAAACTTAGTTCACATACCTCTTATAATCAAAGATAAATCAGAGAACGGGTATAACAGTGCACGATGGCTTGGAGCTCTGAATTGCCTTATGATAGCTACGAAAATGATTCCCATTGATCTGAGATTTGACATGTTGCAGGAAAGCATTAAGAACATACATTTTGCGCTTTATAGCAGCCTTAATTAAGAAATTAAACTATAGCACGTAATGATTTTATTGCCTGCCAAAAAGCATGTTTCTATTTGTTCTTTGTATTTATAGAAATCGCGACATTAACGCACAAATTCTCGTCAGTCACGCTCTTCAGAAATAAAACCGTGCGATACTCGGCAAGAATGCATGCCATCGTAGCGTGCCAAATGGAGTTTCAACATTATCCCATGGACATTCAAATTTGCCCTCTAAGTATCGAAAGTTGTAAGTATATTTTAAATATTTCCGGTTGAATACTTAATATCATAATCAATGGTACTCCTTCTACAACTATAATTTACTTTTATGAAAGCAGGTATAATCAGTAGTAATACAATTAGATCATTTCTTAAATAAAATACTAGAAGTCATGCAACGCAAATAAGTAATGCATATTATAATAGTCATTACCTTATCAGTAATCATCTAAATTAATTGTAAATATTGAAAACAATATGAATGTGTTTCCTCAATTTTCAGTTGCCTATGACAATACAAAAATGCGATTGAAATGGACCCTAGGAGTCGGAGTTAACGTCAGTCCCGAATTAAAACTCCTGCAATATCATATAGCTCAACCTTTGCAACTAGAAGAACGCGATGTATGCACTACAGAGAAAAACGGCAACTTTTCCCGATTAGTGGTTTACTTCCGATTCGAACGCCAAATCGGACATCATCTTATTCAAACTTTTGCTCCATCAACTCTAGTAGTGGTTGTTTCATGGTTCAGCTTCTGGTTAAGTTTGGACGCTGTACCAGGACGAGTTACTTTGTTAGTAACTTGTCTCCTAACATTAGTAACCATGTTTACTGGATTACGTTCGGATATACCTCCAGTTGCTTATGTCAAAGTAAGTCATTTAAGTACATTCTACAGTATAATATGTCATTGTTTAATTCTTTAGGCAATAGATTTATGGATGGCAGGATGCATGGTATTCGTATTTAGTGCTCTCAGCGAATTCGTCATTGTTAAAGTACTCGATGAACGATATAAGGCTGCGAAAAGTGCGCAAATCGATGATTCGAGTTTAACTCCGTGGAATAAAAATGGACAGAAACCCTTCAGGAAAACGAAAAAGTCGCTGTTACCACTTTATTGGATGACGGTAAGCAAAGCACGTATTTAAGTTATATGGGTCACTTCTAAGATATATTCTTCTTCTTATAAAATAGGATGAAGGAGAAGAAAAAACTCTCTGGTGCGAAATCGACAAAGTCTCACGCTACGTCTTCCCAGTTTTGTTTCTAATTTTCATGTTGTTTTATTGGCCCTTATTGATAATTGGAAAATCTTACCCTATAATAACATTTTAAGTTGATAACAAACTAGGCTGATTTATTCCTCTTCCGAAAAGAGCATTTCCTCTCCATCACTGTCCAATGTTGATTCTACCTGAGAAGGAACTGCTTCGCCTAATTTCAGAATGTACTGCATAGTGTATTTGTTGAAATCACACCTGAAAGGCAATGAAAATGATTAAAGCATTGAGAGAATGAGAAAGTGTGAAAAGTGGCGTATTCAGCAAGTATGACACCCGCTATTTTTCTTCTGATCGATCAGAATTTGTGATAATTTAATTTATTTGTATAATATTATCACAATTCAAACTAGCGCGCCACAAAAAAAAACGTTGTTAATGAGGGATTGCCTAAACTGACATCACGAGTACGTTCTAAAACAAGGAGTGATAGTCACCCAAAAGCCATTCCTAAACAAAGAGTGGTGCGACTATTACTTTGTTTTGGAACGACATGCTGCGTTCTTTAATTACCTCCGAAGGCTCAGTAAAGCGA